>JARBDR010000107.1:140353-397072 GCA_029721355.1 Tegillarca granosa
GAGTTTTTTGCTGTTAACGGACGGACGCACGCACGCACACACGCACGCACGCATGCATCATGCCATAAGCTCATCTGGCTTTAGCCAGTTGAGCTAAAAAAAAAAATGGGTCATGACCTTGACCCCATTTTGAAGGTCATGTAAATAAAAAATTAAAACTGAAAACCCCATGTCATTATCTGTTCAAATAGTCAAGTTATAACAATTTGAAGCTTACAAAATTTTCTAAATTTAACACAAAAACGTGTAACCCATTTTTCACCATAAACAAACTATAGACTTTAGACTCAAGAGAGGCCAATATCACATCAGATTTTTTCTCCAATAATCGGTTTCTGAAAATAAGATTTTTTAAAAGATTTCTGCACCCTAAGGTCACCATGACCTAGTTTCAGTAGCCATGGCAACACCACAAACAAATCTGAAAAACCAACCCAGACATGCTTCTGACCAAGTCTCGTTAAAATCTGTCCAGTACTTTCAGAGAAGAAGCCAAAAATGTGTGTTAACGATGCACACACATACACATGCGCCATGCCATAAGCTCACATGACTTTTGGTCGGGTGAGCTAAAAACTGTGTATTAACACTTTGAAATAAATAAAAATATAACTGAAACATTTGTTCTGTCCGCTAACTGTCCTTTAAAGACAAAAATTAGCAAATCCATTTTTAGTAACAGAGACTAGGCAAGGGCTGAGATCAAGTACATTTGATCAAATTTTGTGACACTTGGCAGATTGAAAGATTCTAGATTAAGAGATGGATTGAATAGTCCATGGGTTTAATTTAGCATTTTGACAACAACCTTTGTTAGAAAAAAAGACATTATTTCTTTAGAAAATACTTTTAACATTCATATACATGTGTATATATATTATTACTCATACCTATTAAAGGTATTCTGCTCTTTCTTTTTCTCAACTTAATGCCATAATTTTCTGGAAATAAATACAAGGGGGGTACCACCGCACTGACGGACATAATTACGTGTCCTTCTGAGTGCACCATCTGCATAAAGAAAAATGACCTATCCTTCGAGTTACATTTTTTGTCATAAATTTCGATATTTATCGATTTTTAGTTTACAATGCAAAGTAAATAACTAGATTTAACATTAGGGGTCTATCCAAAGCAGCCATTTTGCCATAATCCATATTTATTTTAATTCTAAAGTACCCTAGGTTACAAAAAATACATTACATGCATATCAAAATTCCATTTACTTTTTTCAATCATACAATATCTTGTTTGTTAAATTGAATACCTTATAACCACATGAACCATGAACATATCAAACCAACTAAGGATGAAATACATAGAAAAATCCTCCAGTCTAATGTTACATAAAAACTGTTCAAATTTTTCAATTTCATGTTTAAGAATTTTACTAAAATATACAAAACCAAGAATGCAACAGTTTAATAGCTATAATGTTTTAAAGACACAGCTTTTCCTACCTAAATTGGGAATTTTTTAATTAACTCAATTGGAAATATCATTGATGTTTAAAAACTAAAATTGTTTCTGTGTTTTACTAAAAAGATTTGAGACATAGCTACTGAAATGCAGGATCAGCTGATTCAAATATGTTGTCACTGTTAAATTAACCAAGCCACAAATTGATACAGATCACTTGTGGATCACCGAAACAAGGAGAGAAGTCAATCTAGATTGGGATATTTTTTTCAATTGGGGGGAAAAAAAAAGCTTCATTTTTGTATTGGGAATGCCTCCCCATTTCGGCAGTAAAAAAAGGGTAGGAAAAGCCCTGAAAGATGAATTTTTTGCCAAGTGAATCCTATTTAATTATGAATTGTTTCAGCGGTTTCTACATGTATCATATAAAACAAGAAGTGTCAGAAAACAACAATCCCTGCCCTCAACATAACATGAAACACATCAACATAAAAAAGAAGCCCAATAGGGCATATATCGCTCACTTGGTGTGCATCAGCAATTTTCTGTCACTGTAACCATGTACACACCAAGAACAAATCTATTCACAACTTTTCAAACTTAACATGCTAATTCTATATATACTCTACAGGCCTTCTGGTTCATGAGAAGAAGTTATTTTTGGTGTTTTTACATACAAAGTCACTACAACCTTGAACTAAGGTCAAGGTCAACTCTATTTACAAACAAATAAAAAGTCACTGTAACCTTGGATTAAGGTCAAATCTATTATCAAACTTTGTAGAAGTCAACACACTAACTCTATATATGAAGTTGATATCTATAGGCCTTTTATGGCTTTATGAGAAGTCATTCTTAGCACTTTTACATACAAGGTCACTGTGAACTTAAACTAAGGTCAAGGTTAGATCTATTCGCAAACTTGAAGAGCTCAACACACTGAGTGAATATATGAAGTTTGATGTCTGTAAGCCTTTTGTTTCATCACAAGAAGTCATTTTAGTGATTTTCCACCTTGGTTCACATTTTCAGCCTTGAAGTTAAAAACAAGGTCAACGATTTTTTCAAACATTAAATGGCATTCCTTGTGGATCAAGCACATACACACATACATCATACAACATTAAATGGCATTCCTTGTGGATCAAGCACATACACACATACATCATACCATAACCTCAAGCTGGCTTTAGCCAGGCGAGCTTCAAAATATAACATAAAACTTTAACATTTGACACTGATATATAATTTAGAAAAACAGAGGTTAAAATCCTATGATACACAAATCACCACCACTACCATCACTATAACCAGAACTCATCATCATCATAATAATATTCATCAACATCATCAGCAGCAGAACTCATCATCATAATTGTCATCATCAAAATCATAATCACCATCGTTAATAATTAACACCACCAACATCAAAATTATCATCACCATTAGCAGCTGCAAAACTTGTCATTACAATCACCACCATCATAATCATCACTATCATCAATAACACCATCAATCATCATCATCACCATCACCAGCAGCAGAACTCAACATCAAAAACCGGCAATCAGTTCAGGAATGGTAGAGGAAAAGCAAACTGACAAACACACATACGAAAGACAGATTTTCCAGGGACAGAACATAAAATAACATGAAGCAGTTATAACATCTTGTTAGAAATATCTTGATATTTGTTGAAATTTTATCCTAACAAAGCGTAACTGAGTTTCAAAAATTGTTTTGATTACCGCTTTTAAAGTGATAAAGTTTGGTACGTTTCTTTCAGTATATGTAACATGTAAAAAGCGTATTTGTCAGCAACTTGGACAAAAACATTGTCTGATTTGTTTAAAACTAAATCAGTTATATTTTAAACACTTCCTTACATAAAGCACTGGAAACTATAATTAAGTCTTTTGGAAGCAACATTCTTCGCCTTCCAGTTTTAATATTTAATCGTTTTTATGTTGAGCAGACGATTCTTTTGGCCATGCTGAATATGTAAATAATAAATCAAACTTGGAACCGATCTGTAAAGCTAATTCCATTTTTTTCCTATAATAAACCAAATCAAACTCAAAAGACAAAATTTGTTTTTGAGTCAAGGGTTATTTTCGGATTCAGCCGGTCCTAAAGAAATAAACTTATTTTTAATTTTGGTTTTATTCTTTTTGGAACAGTGTATCATATACATGGGTAATATGCCAACTTAAAAACTTTAACAAGATAAATAGAAAACTTTTACAATGTGACCTTTTGACCTTGACCTTCCATCATCAGCCTCTGCAACCCTATTACATATCTTCTATGGGTTAATCATATCATCTGTTTCAAGATGTATGTGATAATTGAAAAAAAATCAACATTAAAAACTAACATTAAACAAAAGTTGAAAACTAAAACTTTAACAAATATGACTTATTGACCGTGACCTTCCATCAACCTCTGCAACTGAATCACTTATCCTCTACGATAACATGAAAAACATCAACATTTTGAATGATTCAACAAGCAAAGCCTAGCCAGTTACAGTTACTTATGAATATCATGCTCTCTATCTACATGTATATATTATAATTTTTTTCAAAAATATTGTTTTAAACAAATCTTATTCCATGCTCAACTAACCTTTTTCTGTACTTAGATTGGAACCATCTTGACCATCAGAAACACTGCATTTCAGTATTAGGCAACAAATTAGTAATACCTACAACAGTTATTTAGAAATTTAAATCATTATTAATTGCAAATTCTTGTTCTGAAAGAATTTATAAAAATTCTTTACTGTCGTTGACACAAGAATGTGTCATTTTTACTTATGAAATTTAAAGTACAGGTAGCTTGTGCGCAGATACAAGAAGGGATATATTTCTAATTTTTTTGCTTAAAAAATACCACTATATAATTTTCTATGTTATAAGTACCACTGTTATTAGAATTTTGAACAATACACATCTTTTTTTTGAAATTATTCATTAAAGTGATAGATGACTTCATTAGGTTGGCATGAATTTTGAAAGAGACAAATAGTTGCAGTGACTGTCATAACAGTTTACCTGAAAATAATTTTATTGACTTCAAACATAATTTGTGATCTTTATATCACAGAATCTGTGACCTTGAGTTTTGAACCCATAACCTTAAACTGTATATCATGATATTAATTCATGTATCTATATTATTTTTTTATGTACATGTCTCTACTAAACTTTCTAGATACAAGTATAGTAACAAATGTACTAATTTTAGCATTTACAAGATTCAACACAAAAACGCTTTATCCATTTAACTGAATTACACAAAACGAATAAAGTTTAGGCTAAAGACATCATGTGGTATTTCATTTCCATAAATGATTTAAGGTACTTTAAGGTCACTGTGTCCTAGTTTTGGTAGCCATGGGAACCTCACGGACAAATCTCATTTGCAACAGCCAAGTTTCGTCAAATTTGGTTGGGTAGTTTTACAAGAGACCATTATAATGAGAAAAGTTAACACACGAGGCACAAAGATAGATTACAACAACTTATCTGAGCCTCTGGCTTAGGTAGTTAAAAATCTTACTGGACAATACAGTTGTTCGTTTGCTAAACACTTCATCAATCCCATCTTCATCAAGACAGTCTTCTTGAACTTCTGGAAGCTGAACGCCTTATAAAAACAAAAACATTAGTAAATAATTTACAGTCACATGATGTAAACTAGCAAGCAATATCAGAGTATCTGTGATCTCTGAAATATCAATAGTCATGTCAAAGGTTTTCTCCAGACACCAATTTTCTCCACCAATCCTGAATTGACCACCTTATATATAAAACATATATAAGTGAAATATTCTTGATAAGATGTAAAACAACATTAAATCCTATCAGCACAGTTTTGGGGTCAAAATTAATTAGCATGGATACTTGTCAGAGGTGCTGAATATTTCTGTCAGTAAAAGTTATTGTTGACACTTTCACTGACTGACATTTGTTATTAATTGCATCAATCTATGAAGTGTTTATAACCTCATCGAAATACTTGCGGTATTTACTGTAGGTTTATATGTTGATCTGAATAGACCAAATTTTTCTGCTATTGCATAGTGAAATTTTTGTTTGTAAAAGTAAAACATGACTGAAGCATGAGGTCCGTATTTATCAATTGTAACATACACTTAATGTACTGCTTAATGTTTGATTTAAATAAATGGAAGTTTTGCATAAGGTTTAAAGAAGCAAGGCTATACAAGACACAATTGTATACAGATATAGAAACCAGCAGTAAATAGTCAATATTTTGGATAAAATCATGTGTATATACCGAGTACCCCCTCCCTTACAACACATCAGGTTTCATGGTACAAAATTTTCTACCCATGCCAGCCCTAAACTTTACCTACAATTTGTTTCACATTTCTCTTAAAAATTAACTGGAACTTATACAGTGTCCATGCCAAGACAGGAATCCAAGTTCCCAAGTTAGGATTATGACTTAAACCCTTTGGCAACTTGTACATAAACACAAATATTTAAAGTTATGGTCACTGATTAATCAAAATCCTAAAATTTTTAATTAAGTGCATGTACGTGTATAAATATATAACAGTACCAGTATTTATCATACATGTACAATGTATGTTTACTTGTATAGATTTTGCTTTATATGCCTATGTTTTCTATATAACTCCTGCACCACTTCAGTTCACCTATTAATAAATTATCAAATACGGCTTGTGAAAAAGCAAAGTCTTACTGCTTGTTCTTTTACTAAGGTCTTCATCAATTCCATCTTCATCAAAACAATCATCTTGAATTTCATCAATTTCTGGAAGCTCAGTGCCTACAAACAGAAATAATAACAAATAACAACAATAACACCATGACATGGTGAAATCACCAACATTGTCTCTCTAAATAAATATATTGTATTAAATTCTACTGGAATCAAAATAAATTTTATATAGATGTTCCGAGTTTAATTTTACTGAAACCCAACTAATCTAAATCTTTTTTTCATCATTTATTTATTTTGCGGCATAGCAAAAGTAAATAAACACAAATACACATAGTCAGAATTCCCAATCAACCCGTAACTGCGCATGCGTGAAATAATCTTAAGACGGTTATACCAGCAGTCACACCTGTACATTACTTTACTATGGGAAAGTAAAAGGTGAAGTTTTTAAACTTTATTATCGTCTTTAAATTGATATATTTTTTAATTTTTCCAGTTACCATAAAAAACTACATATCGTCATGAACATTCAAATATAAAAATGATTTATGTACGTTTAAAAAAACCATTTCCATTTTTAATTACAAATTTAGGTGACACACTCATAAAACCTGAAGTACATTTTCATTGCACAGGTATACCTTTTCCGTCATTTTTTGAAAATAGTTCTTTTTGAAACACCAATCATTAAGTGAAAAATAAACTTTTTTAAAGTTTTCCAGTTACCACTAGAAAATACAAGTCGTCCTGAAAATTTAGTTATTCAAATCATAACTATATCTTTTAAAAAACTGTTTCCACTTTTGAATTGAAAATTATGTGAAAATGGTTTTTAAACTCTTTAGTGTGGCGTACAGTAGAGTGCCGAAGAACTATATGGAGATCGTTGGATTTAATAGTGACATTTAGATGCATTGTTAATTGTCAAAATTTAGGGGTAGGGGTAATATTTTTCCTGGCTTGAAGAAAATTCTGACACTTGAGTGGATAAAATGTGCACAAATTGTAAACAAACTATTTTCCAATGTTTAAGGCCCAAATTCAGTACAGAAAAGTGTTTATGATAGGCTATTGAGGCCACTTTTCGTCTTAAAATTAAAAAAAGAAAATCGCAATTTTTTCATTTTCTGTCAATACATGAAATGACCTCCCTAAGTCATTAAATTACACATAATACAACGAATTATGACTTTTGTATTAAGATCAAGTATGATGCATTAGAATACACTTTCAAATGGTTCCCCATGGGGATCCCCAAGCAAATTTTAAAGGTTTAAAAATAAAAAAAGTCAATTTTTTTTTGGAAAATTTTGGACCAATTTGTGGGAAAGGTTTAGTAACAGGTAAATTATCCTTGGGGTTGCTTACCTTCAAGTGTGATTTCTTGCAGATTTTTACCCTTGTACTTTGAGATTTGACCAGATTCAGCAGCCAACAGAAGTTTGCTGACTTTTGCTATTTCAACTGTTGCTTCATGTTGCCTGTAGAAATTTTTGTGTGTATTCATGTCGTGGCCAAGGTGTTTGGCCAACCATTCCAATTCCCCATCTTGCAGGTCTAGCACCTGAAATGAAATTAAGAACAAAGTTTTCATGAAATGTTAAGGCTAAGAATATAAAGAAATTCTTTATTTTGCCTTTTATGAACAATATACCAATATTATTTATAAACATTACAGTTTGAGCAAACACAGTATTTTAGAAAATGATATCTAGAAATATTTGTGCATGACATAACTGTTCCAAGACACAGTTCTTACCATGCACATTTTTAAATAGTTCCTCTTATTAAAATTTTAATTTGAATGGCACTGATCGGGTATCCAAATTAAATACAAACATACCAGTCCAAGATTCATGATATCCAAACCAAAATTTTTAAATCAAAATAGATGCATAAACAGTAAAATGGTGCTTCCTACAAAACCTCTGAAAAAAATCTAGGTCTTGAAAATTTGATTATCTGGCTCTCCTCTTTAGTGGAACTATACTTACTTGTGTCACTGTTGCCATGTATTTTCTAAGTCTGCAAGATGTAATGAGTTTTGGTTTAGCACAACCAGCAGCCAATGCTTCTGCTTGAAGAACTTGCCATGCATCCAGATGACCATTACACTTGTTAGCAAACATAAACTTGTTGTCTGCATTTATCCCTATCTGAGATCGTGTGCTGACCATTAATTCCATTGCCTTTACCACATCAGGAGTCAGTAATGTTGGGACTCTCTTGTTCTTTTTCCCCTGAGTTTGGACCATCTGTAGCCTAAAAAGAAAACCATATTATTATTATTGCCGACCGAAATTAGATGAAATTGAATTTTTTTTTGGAAATTTCAAAATAAGGGTGTCCGAAAATATAGAGGGTCCAAAAACATAGGATTACGGTTTACCTCTGCAACTTTCTTCGTTATATAAATTTCAAATGATAAATTCAATATCTGCCATTCTTTTTTTATGAAGAAAAAATGGTTGGTAGCTCTAGAACTATCACCTGGCTGTGCAAAATGTGCACTTCCCTATTGTTATATTTCCTGTGATTTGACATCTTTTTGTGACCTAGATACTTTGAAATTTATCTAGTGCTAAATCTATACTTTATAGGCATTCTAAATATACTAGATATTTTGTGAACTGACAACTCAAACAACAATGATTTTATCATTGAAATGTAAACCAATATAATCTTTTTATATTTTGTTAATGTGTTTACAGACTAACATACAACACACGCACTATCCTCCTCCAGCAAAGGCATCTTATCATGGAAATATCATGATAATTTTTTTTAATAGAACTTTATACTCAAGATAGCTTAGTTTGTATGGAGTCACAACAGTGATAATAAGATATGGGAGACTATATATTAAAGATACCTGTTCATTAGCTGTTTCTCCAAATTATCAAGTGTCTCCATGATTTCTTCATTTGCAGACAGCCTCCAATCTGGTCGCTTAGTAAATGTGTCAACTAGCAGCTTTGACGCTTCACTTTCTCTCCGTTTATTAAATAATATAATTTTAGCAAGAGTGACACTTGCTAATTTTCTCCATTGTTCTTGATTCACTTTATTCTCAAGCAGTTCAGTATTTGCTTGAATTTCTGACTCTAGATATGTTTTGAGTTTTACAAGATCAGATGTAATTGGTAAGTAATCTTTCTTGTTAAATTTGTTTGTTTTTAGAGTGGCAGAGGCTATTGCTGATACTTTTTCTATCCATTCTCCATCAATAAGTTGTAGGAAAGTATCAGCTTCCAATTAAGCAGTTGCAGAACCACTCCGCAATGCAATGCCCCTCTTTATCTGACCAAGTTTTGTTTGATTGTGCCCAAGTCGCAGAGCTAATGAAGGAATATTGAATGTAGTGATTCCTTCATCATTTTTCTGAAGTCCTGCTGTACTATATAGTGCATTTATGATTGCAGCGAATCCTTCACCACTAATAAATTTTGTTATTTCTTTCTCATCTCCGTGCAGTTCAATCTTTAGTCTTCCAAGCTGCCTCATCCTTTGTGATATGTCATTTGTTCGTCTTGTGCCAAGCTTTTTCAAAAGAACTTTTCCAAAAGTCAAAATTAACTCATCTTCTTTGATAGCATTATAAACTTCATCCTTTTTCATTCCTTTCATTACATTTTCTGAAAGGTCATCAAAATCATTAGAGGCTGAACTTTTATTTGTGCCGGTTTCAAGCAAAAGCCTTGCCCTTGATATAATAGATCTAGCGGTTTCATTTAAATTTTTGTTTTTATTTAGTGAACATATCTTACAGTGTCTCCAAAGTTCATCGGCTTGGTAAAAAGCAAGACAATAGATGCAAGGCAAATAATCTGAGACTTCCTTAGATTTGGATGGACGTCTTTTAACAATGAGTTCCCCTTTGCCACTTTCAATTACCTGTATATATGTTGAAAACAACCCCTGATTTTTAATTCTTTAAATATATCATTTTGTTCTTTTTCAGGTTTTGCCAATGCCATAGCTACTTCCTTTTTATTACTATGAACTGCTATTAAATGTACGGTGTTTCAGCAATTTTTACAGTAACAACAAGCTAGTGATTTGTTGTATAATCTCTTGCCATTTACCTTACAACTCCTTCGAACCAACACTGGAAAGTAAAATCATAAAAAATTAATAAATAACTGAAACATAAAACATTTGTGGACCCAGTTACAATGCTTTTCATGATTACTGGAGCAAAGATCATTCTTAAAAGTGTTAACACATTTAACTGTATAAAACAAGATTGGATGATTGGATTATTGGAGTTTTACGCCCCAGTCAAGATTCTTTCACTTATGTCACGGCGACCAGTTCAGGGATGGTGGAGGAAACCAGAGTGCCCAAAGAAAACCACCTACCTTCATTAGGCAAACTGACAAACTTTCTCACACTAGGATCTGCCAGAGCGATATTCGAACCTAGGCAGTGAGAGGCACTGTGATCTATAAGGCTTAAGTGTGCGCTTTAGACCACTCATCCACCACGGCCCTCTATAAACAAGAGGCCCAATAAGACCTGTAACACACAACTAGCACCTACTTATGTATTTTGAGTCGAGTTGAGTATTGGTGTTTAATGACCCAGTGAAAAACATTTTACCAATATCGTGGCGTCACCAGCTGTAGGTAAAGGTGCAGAAGTTTTCCCGTTTGTTGCACTGATGGCATTACAAAGCAGGGTTCTTTATCATGCCATGCCTACCTTGACACAGAGCTTTGTTTACCATGACATCTGATAGAACACTGACTTTTATTTTAAAATGCCAAGTGCTTGGCAAAAGAACAGTCACTACCCATTCTCAAGTCTTGGGTAAGACCCGGCCAAGGATTGAACTCACAACCTTCCACTTACGAATTTATAATTCATTCATAACAAACCATTGTGAAGTTAAATGGCATCCTGCAACAAGGAAGCATAATAACCAGCAGTTTCAAAGAATTTTTTAAAGAATTGATTAATAAAGCGTCCCAATGGGTCTTGATTCTCGCCGGAATATATCTCCTGCAGTAGTCAATTAGATGGATCTTTAGAATTTAATTTGTTTGACCCTGATGCCAACATATTTTTAAACAAAATATTACTTTTCCTAAGAATGCTACATCAAAAATATCTTAGGGAGATTTGTAGTGACTTTTCTTAAGTTGACAGACGATCGATAATATATTCCATAATTTAAAAATTAAAAATTTATTTAAAACTTTTTTGTCAAAAAGCATTGGAATAAAATACTAATAAATTGCCGATTGACTGTTGCATGACCATCATTTTTAGATACAAAATCCACGAATCGAATTTGTACAACCCCGACTTCTGTCAAGCCGAACTATTTTTCTGTCTCCCGTGAATTTCGAGATAACAAGTTTTGACTGTATAAATAACTAAATTGTTAACATATGACTTCACACCACCATAACATAATATGTCCAATCAATATTGACAGGTGTATTTAAAGAGCAAGATACTAAAAGCATCCTTTTTGTTTGAAATTGTGTTTGGGTAATATATTACCTGTTTTTTTAGCTATACCAGTGTCCAACTCAGGCAAAAGTGGAACAACATCTGACATATCTTCATTTTCTGATTCTAATACACGATCTGTTGGGGGGGGGGAGAAAATAAAAAGATCAACACTTAATAATACTTCATAAAATTAAAAAAAAAAAAACAGTATTGGGAGCATCCTTTCTTATACATGTACTTTTGAAGCATTTATTATTTTTAATTCCTTGTTTCTAGACTTTTCTAAAAGGATAGTTGTCAGTATAATCATAATGTGACCCAGTGGTGAATGCTTGTGTACAACATTGTGGATCTTGACCTCTACAATGCATGAAATGGTGAGAAAATTTCACCCTTGATCAGATGAAGTTACAAACTCTTAAAATAATTAACTCAAAAGAATGTATATATATGATATTTATCATTTTAAATTTCAACATATTTCAAATTTATTTTTAAAAATAATCTACTAGCTACTAATATTTTCTTTATTCTGTCAAGTTCACAATATTTCAAAGTTTTTTGTCTCAATTTTGGTCACCTTAAAATAAAAAAAATTCAATTATTTCAATTTTTCTTTCGAGTCAACCAATCATAATAATAAGACTCCAGAGAGGCCAAATATAACATCAGATCATCAATTTCGGAGAAGTCTCCATAACCTAGTTCTAGTATCCATGGCAATGCCACGAAAAAATCTTAGTTTTACTGACAAGACATGCTTCTGACTAAGTGTTTTTAAAACCTGTCCAATACTTTCAGAGCAGAAATTGAAAATGTGTGCTGACGCACACACACACACACATGCTGCACTATGCCATAAGTTCACATGACTTTTGGCCAGGTAAGCTAAAAATGGAAGGGTCAGCAGATTTCATTCCTTTAAATTGTCAAAATTGTTAATTTCTATTTACCTGCTTGTTGCAAACTTCTGTTTTTTCGCAAAAGGGCATTTTCTTTCTGAATATAAAAAAATTTGTTATGGCTTTATCTACATGTACTCTCTCAAGGAAATCAATGTTTGAATGTTATTATGGATATTCAATACCCTTGTGCCTTGAGAATTTCAGGGAATTCGAATTCGTTTTTTATGAAAAAAAGATACATTTAGACCATTAAGTTATAATTTTTAAATACTTGCATAAACCATTAATATTATATCTCAGTTCTATGAATGAAATTTGACATTATGATTATAACATATAAACCTTATATTACATATGGCAAATATACATGTGTATAGTTATTTAAGGATGGCAGTATGTACACACATAAAATGAGGGGTAATACAATTACTTTTTAATTTTTGACACAGATGAGTTATACTACTAGACAGTTTTAGTAAGTATGCTAGTTAATAATGAGTATTACAGATTTTGTAAAGACTGAAATGCAATTATGAATTCAACATCAAATCAATTCTCAGAGGAATTTAGCTAGACTGAAATAATTTAAAGTGGATGAATTATATAGTATGTAATAGCATGCAAAATGGATTATACTTAAAAAGACTACCTCTAAAAGGGCAATTCTCTGTCTTAAGTCTTCAATCTGAAAACTGCTATACTGTTCGTGCTCTTTTATCATTTCTTTTTCATATTCTACACTTTCACTTCGATCTGTCTGCAACTTTACAGTGTTATCAATGTCATTCACTTCATCATTAACAATACTGTTCTCAACTATCTCAACAACCTGCATTAAACTGTTATCTGTATCATGACCAGTATTTTCCTTTCTTTCACCTGTATCTGTCTGCAACTTTACAGTGTTATCAATGTCATTCACTTCATCATTAACAATACTGTTCTCAACTATCTCAACAATCTGCATTAAACTGTTATCTGTATCATGACCAGTATTTTCCTTCCCTTTACTTGTATCTGTCTGCAACTTTACGGTATTATCAATGTCATTCACTTCATCATTAACAATACTGTTTTCAACTATCTCAACAATCTGCATTAAACTGTTATCTGTATCATGACCAGTATTTTCCTTTCTTTCACCTGTATCTGTCTGCAAGTTTACAGTGTTATCAATGTCATTCACTTCATCATTAACAATACCGTTCTCAATTATCTCAACAATCTGCATTAAACTGTTATCTGTATCATGATCAGTATTTTCCTTTCTTTTACTTGTATCTGTCTGCAACTTTACAGTGTTATCGACATCCACTTCATCATTAACAATACTGTTCCCAACTATCTCAACACCCTTCATTAAACTGTTATCTGTATCATGACCAGTATTTTCCTTTCCTTCACCTGTATGTGTCTGCAACTTTATAATGTTATCAATGTCATTCACTTCATCATTAACAATACTGTTCTCAACTATCTCAACAACCTGCATTAAACTGTTATCTGTATCATGACCAGTATTTTCCTTTCTTTCACCTGTATGTGTCTGCAACTTTACAATGTTATCAATGTCATTCACTTCATCATTAACAATACTGTTCTCAACTATCTCAACAATCTGCATTAAACTGTTATCTGTATCATGATCAGTATTTTCCTTTCTTTCACCTGTATCTGTCTGCAACTTTACAATGTTATCAATGTCATTCACTTCATCATTAACAATACTGTTCTCAACTATCTCAACAATCTGCATTATACTGTTATCTGTATCATGAACAGTATTTTCCTTCCTTTCACTTGTATCTGTCTGCAACTTTACAATATTATCAATGTCATTCACTTCATCATTAACAGTACTGTTCTCAACTATCTCAACAACCTGCATTAAACTGTTATCTGTATCATGACCAGTATTTTCCTTTCTTTCACCTGTATCTGTCTGCAACTTTACCATGTTATCAATGTCATCCACTTCATCATTAACAATACTGTTCTCAACTATCTCAACAACCTGCATTAAACTGTTATCTGTATCATGATCAGTATTTTCCTTCCCTTTACTTGTATCTGTCTGCAACTTTACAGTGTTATCAATGTTATTCACTTCATCATTATCAATACTGTTCTCAACTATCTGAACAATCTGCATTAAACTGTTATCTGTATCATGACCAGTATTTTCCTTTCTTTAACCTGTATGTGTCTGCAACTTTACAATGTTATCAATGTCATTCACTTCATCATTAACAATACTGTTCTCAACTATCTCAACAACCTGCATTAAACTGTTATCTGTATCATGACCAGTATTTTCCTTTCTTTCACCTGTATCTGTCTGCAACTTTACAATGTTATCAATGTCATTCACTTCATCATTAACAATACTGTTCTCAACTATCTCAACACCCTGCATTAAACTGTTATCTGTATCATGACCAGTATTTTCCTTCCCTTTACTTATATCTGTCTGCAACTTTACCATGTTATCAATGTCATCCACTTCATCATTAACAATACTGTTCTCAACTATCTCAACAACCTGCATTAAACTGTTATCTGTATCATGATCAGTATTTTCCTTCCCTTTACTTGTATCTGTCTGCAACTTTACAGTGTTATCAATGTCATTCACTTCATCATTAACAATACTGTTCTCAACTATCTCAACACCCTGCATTAAACTGTTATCTGTATCATGATCAGTATTTTCCTTCCCTTTACTTGTATCTGTCTGCAACTTTACAATGTTTTCAATGTCATCCACTTCATCATTAACAATACTGTTCTCAACTATCTCAACAACCTGCATTAAACTGTTATCTGTATCATGACCAGTATTTTCCTTTCTTTTATTACTTTTTGCTGTAAGAAAAGTTTTGCTATCACTATCTTTACCTTCAACATTTTGATTAAACTTTGTTTTCTTACTCGGATTAAACTTTCTCCAAGGGAAGTTGCCATTCCCATAATTGTAAGTATTTTCTTCTCCAGGATTTATTTTTTTGAGAGCAAAAAGACATAAATGTGGTTTTTCATCACTTAGAAACTATTACTTTCATTTTTGCATTAGGATTCCTCCAGTCATCATTAATTAGACGCCCTAAACTACCATCCTCATCTTCTGCATTAATCCTAAAAGTCAGAAAGGAAAATATCTCAACATTATATGAAACGATAGCTGCCATAATCATATTCATACATACTCTGAAAATACAATATGAAAGTATGTATAGTGTGATCCATGATAACAAACTTGGAAGCAATATGAATGTGGAAATCAGAAACTTGCAGACTGCTCTGAACTCTTCTCTTCATTATTGTTCATCAAGGGAAATGCGCAATGGGCCTGATATGCTCACTTGATCAATAATGGCTACAAAAAGTTTAAATTTTTCGAATAATTAACAACTTCAGTATTCTTATGCATCTGTGTCTTAACCTTTGAACCAATGTCCTTCATCTATATAACAAAAAGATCCTTATATCAATATCTACCATATTCTAATATCGTGCCAATATAATAAGTTAAATTTTCCAGATAATTTACCATTTTCACCTAACTTATGCATCTAAGACCCCAACCTTTGAACCCATGGACTTCATATGTATATCAAACTTGAATACGCCAGTCAACCAGCTTTTCACACTTGGTAGAGCTTCATGCACCGATGCTTTATTTGACATTTCAAGTTACTAGGCATTTGAGACAAAATATGTTTAAAAGTTTAACTATTAAAGGTTATTGTGAACTTGAATGTGGTGCAAAGTCAACCAACTTGAAAGGGCTCAGGCTTTGCAATATTCCAGCCAAGTTTTATTGCCATAGTTTACTGTTTCTGGAAAGGAACTGGTTTAAAAAGTCAGTGGATGCATGCATGAGGGACAAAAGAGCACTGTAACAGCTTTCCTTGAGCATGCACTCAGGTTAGCTAAAAATCTGCTATCAAGTCTCAGATTACCAAAAATCATTTCATAATAAATGTATAATATATTTGTATTCAGATAGTCTCTATGTAATCTATTAATCTGAGGTATAGTAGTCCAATTGCAGGCTTACTTAGAATCAGAATCAAAGTACCTTTCACTACCTAGGTTTGAATCCCACTTTGGCAGAAAATATATAGTGTGTGAGAAAAGTTTGTAAGTTTGCTTGCTGTAAGTCGGTTGTTTTCTCCAGGCACATCGGTTTCCTACATCATCCCATAACTGACTACCTCAATATTAATCAAGAATCTCAACATGGAAGTAGAACACCATTGATCCAATCCATCCAATCTATACAATCTTACCAATAAGTACAGCCATGGTAACAAAACTCATATATGAACTTTCCATCTCCTGGGTCTTCATTGATAGCTGGTTTTGTACTATACTGGAGAAGAAATTCACCTTTTTCAAACTGGTGTGTTGCAAAAACTCCTCTTCCTATAAAAGATATATACATTACACATTAATACAAATGAAGAAAACCACTTATTCCAAACTGAACTTATCATTCACAGTAACTATTCTGGTGCTGTTTTTTTTTTTTTTTTTTAAAAAAACTCATACTTACCTTCTGCATTTGACTCCATTCCATCTACACCTATATATAATCTATATTATATATAAACACCCAATAATTTTTGTTTGTGAGTATGAGTGGTTAACAATATGGTTTTAACTACCGACAATCATGTCCAACTTGCCAGTAATTAAACCTACGACTGTCTTCTGTTTGTGCAATTGTTTGTTAATACTGGGGGCATAAATTACTGGATAATGGATGCCATGAGGTCAGTTTGAAATTAAATTTAGAGACCAAGATGTCAATTATGAGAATGTGCCAAGCTACCAGCAACAGTTTGTAATATCATAAATGTTTTCAAAACATGTTTTGTTAGTTTATTAAATTCATAGAAGCCAAAGATTTAAGTTGAGTTGTTTCAAAAATTTTAGTTTCAGTTCACAAACATTATATGAAAATTTGAGATAAACAGACTTAATTTGGCTAAATAAAAGCCGACTCATTCATGACTTTTAAAAACATTTTGACTTATCCGGAATTCAAGATATCAGTGTCCATGATAACAATATTCAACTGTATATATGCTTTAAATTGACATATCACATTTATCATCAGACAAAAAAATAATATAAAATTTTGTCTTAGAATTAAGACCAATGGTTGTAATACATGCATGATATTTGAACATCTACACAACTAGGTAAACTACACTTAATTTTTAAAAGCTTCATTTAGTGTATGTTCTAATAGGGGTGGTTGCAAATTTTCCAAGTTTGACCATTTTTTATGTTCCTTTTGCAAAGTATACTAGGTATACCTTTGTAGTCACTGATGAATTGCTGTTTAAAACCAATTGGATCTTTTCCCTCTAAAATGTACCTTAAAGCTTTGTCATGTGGACTCACTCTTTTTCTAGAATCTGTAAATAAAAGTTTATGTAGGTAAAAAAATCAACCTCACATAAAAACATCCTACAAACACACCTTAATGAAATACATGTACAAGAAATTCTAAGCAGGATCTTAGCATGCCTACCATCTAAAGCTCCCTTCCAATGCCCATTGGGCATGGGCATGTTATGCCTACATAAACTATATAAACAATTCAATAAAAGTAATTTTTTAGGAAAAACAAGGGTCAAATATGTCATGACTGTGAATTTGCCTTATTTAAAAACATTGAAAGTTTTTTTTTAAAAAAAAAAAGAAAAAAAAAAAAAAAAGAAAAAAAAAAAAAAAAAAAAAAAAAAAAAAAAAAAAACATTGAAAGTTAGTTCAAATCTTTATAACATCTACATAACTGAACATAAAAAGTTAAGGTTTGCATCTCAATATCTTCAATATTAAACAAAAGAAAGCAAAAATTTTTAAGGGTCATTAAACAGATCATGACAGTGTTAATCATTGGTTAATATTGCAAGAACACCTAAAAATGTGTTCATAGGTATAGATCTATCATACCTTTATATATAACCCACTTCAAGATTCTCCCCGTCATGCAACCCAGGCCCAAGTTTCGTCCGAGGTACTAAAAGCCTAGTTGGTGGACTTGGACTTGATTATATATAGTAAACAGTGACAAAATGTTAATTTAAGATTCAAAATGGATATTTTTTATGGTCTAAAGGAATTTTTTTGGTAATATTAGGGGTAAAAATGCAATATTCCTTGAGGGAAAAAATACCCAATTTCGGTACTAAAATTGGGCTACATTAATCATTACTCGTGTTGAACAATCTAAAAATTTCAGAATCGATCCTCAAAAAATAATCTGTAGACTAAAACTGATTGATCATTGATTAATCAGAACTTAAGATTTCAGTATAAATTTTTTTTCAATCATTGTATGTATTTACATATATAGCCTACATATGGCTTACTAGGCTTAGTTTTTCTTCTATATTGTGTTGTGTTATCCTAGTTGCTAGCTTGTCTCATGCTGGTCAACCATTGGTGCTGCTATTTTGTGAGATTGCTTTTGGTAGTCCCTTTGTATTGTTTGGTAGCTTCTTCTACTACCGGGGCACCTTTTTAGGTAGTGTTTTCTGTTTAGTGACAATCCACAACATTAAGCTTTTGTTGACAATTTTTCGTTTCATCACTAATATAACCCACTTCAAGATTCTCCCCTTCATATAACAAAACATCAACCCAGCTATTGGATATAAAACACTTACAGAATAAAAGCCATATCATATATATATCACACACTTTAAGATTCTCCCCTTCATGTATAACATCAATCTTGCTATAGGATATAAAACACTTACAGGAAAATGGGCATATCATATATATTACCCACTTTAAGATTCTCCAATGATGTATAACATTAATCCAGCTAGTGTATATAAACAATTACAGGATAATGGGCATATCCATATATATTACCCACTTTAAGATTCTCCAATGATGTATAACATTAATCCAGCTAGTGTATATAAACAATTACAGGATAATGGGCATATCCATATATATTACCCACTTTAAGATTCTCCAATGATGTATAACATTAATCCAGCTAGTGTATATAAACAATTACAGGATAATGGGCATATCCATATATATTACCCACTTTAAGATTCTCCAATGATGTATAACATTAATCCAGCTTGTGTATATAAACATTTATTATATGACAAAGTGTTTTCCTTTTTTCTGATTGGTCAATTTCAGTAGTACATAATAGCGATATTCAATGAAAAAAAGTCTCAAAAGGTCCACAAATAGTTGGCAGACCAGTTAAACACTATAAATAGAAACAAAAACATTGCCGACCAGTTTTTGTTCAAAAATAGAATAGGGACTTTTCGGATACTCCAAAATTATTTTTATCCGACCAATCAAATGATAGCACGTGCTGTCGACCTTGACACTGTTTGGCAATACATCAACAATGATGGCAGACATAAAGCAGTCGAAACGCTTGCTTCTGTTGAATCTTCAGATTTAATAGAGCTTTTAGCATCAAAAGATGCTATAATCACCCAGAAGTTCACCGGTAGTGCTGTTAATTGCTTAGAAACTATTTAAAAGAAGAAGATTTACCGTGGACTTCGAAAAATTATGACACCAATCTGCTGGATCAAACGGTGGCTAAATTTTATGCAGAAGAATATCAGAATTATTTTATTTATTGCTTATGTTATTCCTTATTCAGAATTAATATATTAATAACAAAATTGCTTTTAGTCACTTGTAAAAAATCATGCTCAGTGTTCATAGCAGGTTAAACCTTGACTGACTAGATGGAACATCTCCAATAATGCCAGAGTTGAGATAATTTTTGTTCAAAGTGTTATATAATAAAACAATTATTGTCTTTTGATATCGGTAGATATGGGATTATACGGACCTGACCAAATAATATTCACCGAGGCTGTGAATATTACTTCGGTCAGGTCCGTATAATCCCATATCCACCTCATCAAAAGACAATAAATGTACATTACAGGATAATGGGCATACCACTTTAAAGATTCTCCCCATTCATGTATAGCATTATTCCAGCTAGTGTATATAAAATAATTACAGGATAATGGGCATATCATATATATAACCCACTTTAAGATTCTCCCCATTCATGTATAGCATTAATCCAGCTAGTGTATATAAAACAATTACAGGATAATGGGCATATCATATATATAACCCACTTTAAGATTCTTCCCTTCATGTATAGCATTAATCCAGCTAGTGTATATAAAACAATTACAGGATAATGGGCATATCATATATATAACCCACTTTAAGATTCTTCCCTTCATGTATAGCATTATTCCAGCTAGTGTATATAAAACAATAACAGGATAATGGGCATATCATATATATAACCCACTTTAAGATTCTTCCCTTCATGTATAACATTAATCCAGCTAGTGTATCTAAAACACAAGATTATGGGCATATCATATATATATAACCCACTTTAAGATTCTCCCCTTCATGTTTTACATTAATCAAGCTAGTGTATATAAAACAATTACAGGATAATGGGCATATCATATATATAACCCACTTTAAGATTCTCCCCATTCATGTTTAGTGTATTTATGTATTTCTTAGCAAGTTTATAATAATCAAGTAACCAAACTGAATTTTGTCTCCCACTCTGTCAATTTTTAATGTAAAGTTAGAACTACTTGTTGCTGAGTACACAACTCCTGCTTTTGGCAAAGATAACATGCTTTGCATAGTACCTGCAGATGGTACACGGGCACTCGGGTGATGGGGGTTCAGGCGTGTCTTAATATTTCTT
Source organism: Tegillarca granosa (assembly GCA_029721355.1). NCBI lineage: Eukaryota > Metazoa > Mollusca > Bivalvia > Arcoida > Arcidae > Tegillarca > Tegillarca granosa. The sequence continues at coordinate 161,624 of JARBDR010000107.1, forward strand.
GTGTTCCCATTGTAAGGGCTGATGCAACGACACAATTTACAGATAACTTATTTTCTTATCAATGTCCCTCCCATTACTTTCATATACATGATGCCAAAAAGACTCCCATACATCAGATTTTGAGTTCGAAGAAACTTTAAACTCAATTCTATGTCGGGAGTATCCATGTTGTTGATTGACTGTCACAATGTCATTGCTTCCGGTGTGTATTTATAAAAGACAAATTTAACATGGAAAGTTGCGGAATTCAGGGTTGCCGATATAACAATTTTTCACAGTTTTAATTGATATACGTATCATTGTAAATATCGATTTTAATCGATTATCTATATATTGTCCACCCCTACATATCATATATATCACCCATTTTAAGATTCTTCCCTTCATGTATAACATTAATCCAGCTAGTGTATCTAAAACACAAGATTATGGGCATATCATATATATATAACCCACTTTAAGATTCTCCCCTTCATGTTTTACATTAATCAAGCTAGTGTATATAAAACAATTACAGGATAATGGGCATATCATATATATAACCCACTTTAAGATTCTCCCCATTCATGTTTAGTGTATTTATGTATTTCTTAGCAAGTTTATAATAATCAAGTAACCAAACTGAATTTTGTCTCCCACTCTGTCAATTTTTAATGTAAAGTTAGAACTACTTGTTGCTGAGTACACAACTCCTGCTTTTGGCAAAGATAACATGCTTTGCATAGTACCTGCAGATGGTACACGGGCACTCGGGTGATGGGGGTTCAGGCGTGTCTTAATATTTCTTGTGTTCCCATTGTAAGGGCTGATGCAACGACACAATTTACAGATAACTTATTTTCTTATCAATGTCCCTCCCATTACTTTCATATACATGATGCCAAAAAGACTCCCATACATCAGATTTTGAGTTCGAAGAAACTTTAAACTCAATTCTATGTCGGGAGTATCCATGTTGTTGATTGACTGTCACAATGTCATTGCTTCCGGTGTGTATTTATAAAAGACAAATTTAACATGGAAAGTTGCGGAATTCAGGGTTGCCGATATAACAATTTTTCACAGTTTTAATTGATATACGTATCATTGTAAATATCGATTTTAATCGATTATCTATATATTGTCCACCCCTACATATCATATATATCACCCATTTTAAGATTCTTCCCTTCATGTATAACATTAATCCAGCTAGTGTATCTAAAACACAAGATTATGGGCATATCATATATATATAACCCACTTTAAGATTCTCCCCTTCATGTTTTACATTAATCAAGCTAGTGTATATAAAACAATTACAGGATAATGGGCATATCATATATATAACCCACTTGAAGATTCTCCCTTTATAACATCAATCCAGCAAGTATATATCAAACAATTACAGGATAATGGGCATATCATATATATAACCCACTATAAGATTCTACCCATTCATGTATAACATCAATCCAGCAAGTGTATTTAACCAATAATGGGCATATTATATATATATAACCCACTTTAAGATTCTACCCATTCATGTATAGCATTAATCCAACAAGTGTATATAAAACAATTACAGGATAATGGACATATCATATATAAAACAGACTTTAAGATTCTCCCCCTTTATGTATAACATTTATCCAGCTAGTGTACATCAACAATTACAGGATAATGGGCATATCATATATATCACCCACTTTAAGATTCTCCCCTTCATGCACAAGACGGAATCGCATCTTTAAGCACCTTTAAGCAGAGCTTAAGGATGCTTAAAGATGCGCGTAAAGATGCTTAACGATGGCTTAAAGGTGAATTTAAGACACCGCCATCTTTAAGCCATCTTTAAGCCAGGCTTAAAGATGGCTTAATGGCGCTGAAATTTTAAGCTCCTTTACACCATTTGGCTAAAAGATGGCTTAAATATGGTATTAAATGATATTAAATCATAGATCTATGATTCATTTATGGTCTTTTTAAAACAGAAATCAGAAATAAAAAGGAAACAAATAAATCAATAAATCAATAAATAAATAAATAAGTTAATTAATAAATTAAAAAATCGGATTTGGAATAAAATCAAACACTGTCATATATTTTTACATGTCATAATACAGGTAAGTAACTTGTTTTGATAACCAAAGTATTATCTAGTTCTGTGCAAGTAGTATTTATGCAGTTAACTATGTAACGGATTATACAAATCACGAAAAAAAATGAATCTGGTTTGATATGCGAGTAGATAGTTTACAAGTGATTTGTTTGGTTGACTCGGCAAAATACAATTTTACTAGGAAACATCATATAATTTATTGAAGTGAATAAATAATTAGAAGTTAATTAAAATTAACAAAAAAAAAAAAAGAATTCAATAATACATAATTTAATTAAAAATAAATAAATAGATAGATAAATAAAGGATGGATACTTAAATGAATGGATGTATGGATGGATAGATAAATCGATATAGAAAGAAAGAAAGAAATAAAAGGGGAAAAAATAAAAGAATGGGTGGGTGGTTGAATAAATAAATAAATAAATAAATAAATTAAGGATAGTCGGTGAATTGATGGATGGATGGATGGATAAATCAATAAAGAAAAAAGAGACAGAAGAAAATAAGGAAAAAGGAGAGAAGGAAGGAAAGGAAAGAAAAGGTGGTTGGTTTAATAAATAAATAAATAAATAAATAAAATGAAGTTATGGATAAGTAAGCAAAGACATGTTGTTTTGAATTAGTAAATAAATACTTTATTTAAATAAATAAAGGATGAATAAATGATAAAATAAATACATAACGATGGATGGATGGATGGTTGAATGGATGGATGGATGAATAAATAAATAAATAAATAAATAAATAAATAAATAAATAAATAAAGGATAGTCGGTGAATTGATGGATGGATGGATAATTCAATAAAGAAAAAGAGACAGAAAGAAAATAAAGAAGAAAGGAGAGAAGGAAGGAAAGAAAAGAATAGATGGTTGGTTTAATAAATAAATAAATAAATAAAGTGAAGTAATGGATAATTAAGCAACGACATGTTGTTTTGATTTAGTAAATAAATAATTTATTTAAATTTTAAATAAAGGATGAATAAATGATTAAAGAAATACATAACGATGGATGGATGGATGGTTGAATGGATGGATGGATGGATAAATAAAATAAATAAATAAAATTGAATGGATTGTTCGATAAATAAATAATGACATAAATAATGACATGATAGACGGATAAATGAATGAATGAGGGATCAAAGGTTATTTATCTAGCCGAAGTATTTGTTAATTCTGTGCCAGAAGTACTAAAATATTAATTAATATACATATAGGACTGAAGATGATTGGAGTAGTATACCTTGTAAAGATCGGTAATTACCGATTTGTTTGATGGGATAACTTTTAAGTGTTTTATTCATGGATGATTGATTCTCAAACTTTTTATAAATCTGCCGTTTCTCTCGGAAACAAAATACTTCAAGTAAATTCCTAATACACTCAATTAACCATGAATGGCCCGCTATTTTGAACCTAAATACATGGCCGTTAAAGGTTTATTTTTAAAATGGAATAAAATTTAACACAGAAATGGTAATTCTTTCTCGATAATCAGTCCAAGCATGTGTACATGACACAATTTTTAAAATTAATTAAAAAAAAACACACATAAGAATTAAAAGAGTAAAAATGCACGACAAGACTGTGAACGCTACATTAATACCCTTCATTTCAACATGTTCAACATACGTTTATTACCATTTCAATTACTTATATTGGAAATTGATAACTTTAAACGGGTAGGGTAAAAATAAGGATCATGGTTAAACCGTCCTGGAACTTGTTGTTTGAAATCTGCATGGAAAGATTCAGGCCCGTGATTTGTATTTATTATTATTTAACAATCGCTTATACATATAAATTTGATAATAATGGGCATTCGAGGACACTTTTTTTACATAAAAATAAATCTATAGCTTATAAACTATTTATAAATATTATTTCTCCTTACTGCTGTTTCTTTATATGTTTATATTTCGGTATCCATTATACAGATCTCTCTCTCTCTCTCTTCTTTACGCCAAGCCTCTCACCGCCTAGGTCCGAATCCCACTCGGGACAGATCCTAATGTGAGAAAGTTTGTCAGTTCGCTTGCTAAAGGTCGGTGGTTTTCTCCGGGCACTCCGGTTTCCTCCACTACTCCAGAACTGACCGCCTCGAAATAAGTGAAAAAATCTTGACTTGCATCGATGTTATATTATAAATTTATGATTTTATGAATTCTCTAAATGAAATATCACAAAGATTACATTATGACGACATTAAAAATGTTTGAAAATATTTGTCAGTTTGCGTGCCGCTTGTCGGTGGTTTTCTATGGGCATTTCAGATTCTTCGATTCCTATAATAACCCCACTCCCCCCGAGAGAAGTGTATAAACTTATAATTTGACAGGGCATAACCTCTCTCTCTCTCTCTCTCTCTCTCATACAACGTAAAAGCTATCCCTTATCAATTCACAATCTTTGCTGTCATAAAACATCGAGTCTATTTTTGCTTCATTCGTTCTTTTTTCTTCCTTATTAGAAAAGGTTATTCAATATATTTTTTTCTAATTTTTTAAATATTTCTATTTGTCTTGAAAAGTATCTGTGTATCCAATATTATTATTCATTTCAATTAAAAAGTAAATAAGAATTTTTGATTATAAACAAAGTCAATTTACAAAATATTCTCAAAAACTTTTTTCTGTATCAAAATTGAATAAAACAATTTCAACATCAGAAATGTACTCAGATTAAGTTTTTAAAAATGCATATTAATGTCTAAAAATAACTATTTGTTGAATTTACAATCTAATTAACTGATTTTGTCAGTCAGATAAATAAGTATATTACAGGTGAGGTTTGACATTCCTGCCTTCCTTTGATGTATGAATGATTTATTTTTCTTTAAAATAAAAGATTGATTTATTTATTCTATAAAATTTAAAAAAATATCATAATATATAAAATGAAATATTAAAAATGGAGTAAAGTTACATAATCTTGCATAGTTTCTATTCAAAATCTGAGGTTTTTAAGAAATGGTCACATGATCACATTTCCTTAGGTTTATATAAATCATTTTTCCCAGTATATACATTCCACCCCGTGGCCTAATGGATAAGGATGCAGTGCCTGGCAACCAAAGGTTAGTGAGTTCCAGCACCGCTCAGGACAAGTGATATAGGTAAGATGTAACGCATTGAATTATGATATAATGTGATGTAATTAATGAAAATAATAATGACAAAATAAATTTATAAATAAAAAAGTAATATAAATAAAAAATGAAATACAACTTTTACGCGTAAAAAATATACAAGAGAATAAATAAAATATGAATTATAAACTTTTTAAAAATATCATTTTGTATATTTTTTTTTAAATGAAAAAATATTTTTTCAAAAATAAAAACATTTGAAAATATATAGGACAGTAAATAAAATATGAATTATAAATGTTTAAAAATATCATTTTTATAATTTTTTTAAATAAAAAATTTTTTTTTATAAATAAAAACAAATATTTTTTTACTTCTTAAATAAATAAAGTAATTAATTAAGCAATGAATATTCATTTCCACCAATAATAATTTTTCTGTGCTTAAAGATAGCTTAAAGATGGCTTAAAATTTCAGTGCCATTAAGCCATCTTTAAGCCAAGCTTAAAGATGGCTTAAAGACATCTTTTAGCAACTTAAAGATAGCTTAAAGATGGCTTAAAGACATATTTAAACCATCTTTAAGCCACCTTTAAGCTAGCTTAAAGATGATATTTCGTCTTGTGATGTATAACATCAATCCTGCTATCGGATATAAAACACTCACATGATAATGGGCATATCAAATATATAACCCAATTTATGATAATCCTGCTATTTGATATAAAACACTTACAGGATAATGGACATATCATATATATAAACCACTTTATGATTCTAACTATTCATGTATAACATTAATCTAGCTAGTGTATATAAAACACTTACAGGATAATGGGCATATCATATATATATAACCCACTTTAAGATTCTCCCAATTCATGTATAACATTAATCCATCTAGTGTATATAAAACACTTATAGGATAATGGGCATATCATATATATAACCCACTTTAAGATTCTTCCCTTCATGTATAACATCAATCTTGCTATAGGGTATAAAACACTTACAGGATAATAGGCATATCATATATATAACCCACTTTAAGATTCTCCCCTTCATGTTTTACATTAATCCAGCTATTGTATATAAAACACTTACAGAATAATGAGCATATCATATATATAACCGACTTTAAGATTCTCCCCTTCATGTATAACATTACATCAATCCTGCTTTTTGATATAAAACACTTACAGGATAATGGGCATATTATATATATAACCCACTTTAAGATTCTCCCAATTCATGTATAACATTAATCCAGCTAGTGTATATAAAACACAGGATTATTGGCATATCATATATATATAACCCACTTTTAAGATTCTCCCCTTCATGTATAACATCAATCTAGCTAGTGTATATAAAACACTTACAGGATAATGAGCATATCATATATATAACAGACTTTAATATTATCGCAATTCATGTATAACATTAATCCATCTAGTGTATATAAAACACTTATAGGATAATGGGCATATCATATATATAACCCACTTTAAGATTCTACCCATTCATGTATCACATCAATCCAGGAAGTGTATATAAAACAAAAACAGGATAATGGGCATATCATATATATATATATAACCCACTTTAAGATTCTACCCATTAATGTATAACATCAATCCAGCAAGTGTAGAATAATGGACATATTATATATATATAACCCACTTTAAGATTCTCCCCTTCAAGTATAACATTAATCCAGCTAGTGGATATAAAACACTTATAGGATAATGGGCATGTCATATATATCACCCACTTTAAGATTTTCCGCTTCATGTATAACATCAATCTTGCTATAGGATATAAAACACTTACAGGATAATGGGCATATCATGTATATAACCCACTTTAAGATTCTCTCCTTCATGTTTTACATTAATCCAGCTAGTGTACATTAAAAATTCAAGATAATGGGCATGTCATATATATATAACCCACTTTAAGATTCTCCACATTCATGTATAAAAATACATCAATCTAGCTAGTGTATATAAAACACTTACAGGATAATGGGCATATCATATATATATAACCCACTTTAAGATTCTACCTATTCATGTATAACATTAATCTAGCTAGTGTATAAAAACACTTATAGGATAATGGGCATATCATATATAGAACCCACTTTAAGATTCTCCCCTTCATGTATAACATTACATCAATCCTGCTATTGGATATTAAACACTTACAGGATAATGGGCATATCACATATATATAACCCACTTTAAGATTTTCCCCTTCATGTATAACATTACATCAATCCTGCTATTGGTTATAAAACACTTACAGGACAATGGGCATATCATATATATAACAGACTTTAAGATTCTCCCAATTCATGTATAACATTAATGCATCTAGTGTATATAAAACACTTATAGGATAATGGGCATATCATATATATAACCCACTTTAAGATTCTACCCATTCATGTATCACATCAATCCAGGAAGTGTATATAAAACAAAAACAGGATAATGGGCATATCATATATATATATATAACCCACTTTAAGATTTTACCCATTAATGTATAACAACAATCCAGCAAGTGTAGGATAATGGACATATCATATATATATAACCCACTTTAAGATTCTCCCCTTCAAGTATAACATTAATCCAGCTAGTGTATATAAAACACTTATAGGATAATGGGCATATCATATATATAACCCACTTTAAGATTCTACCCATTCATGTATCACATCAATCCAGGAAGTGTATATAAAACAAAAACAGGATAATGGGCATATCATATATATATATATAACCCACTTTAAGATTCTACCCATTAATGTATAACATCAATCCAGCAAGTGTAGAATAATGGACATATTATATATATATAACCCACTTTAAGATTCTCCCCTTCAAGTATAACATTAATCCAGCTAGTGGATATAAAACACTTATAGGATAATGGGCATGTCATATATATCACCCACTTTAAGATTTTCCGCTTCATGTATAACATCAATCTTGCTATAGGATATAAAACACTTACAGGATAATGGGCATATCATGTATATAACCCACTTTAAGATTCTCTCCTTCATGTTTTACATTAATCCAGCTAGTGTACATTAAAAATTCAAGATAATGGACATATCATATATATATAACCCACTTTAAGATTCTCCACATTCATGTATAAAAATACATCAATCTAGCTAGTGTATATAAAACACTTACAGGATAATGGGCATATCATATATATATAACCCACTTTAAGATTCTACCTATTCATGTATAACATCAATCTAGCTAGTGTATTAAAACACTTATAGGATAATGGGCATATCATATATAGAACCCACTTTAAGATTCTCCCCTTCATGTATAACATTACATCAATCCTGCTATTGGATATTAAACACTTACAGGATAATGGGCATATCACATATATATAACCCACTTTAAGATTTTCCCCTTCATGTATAACATTACATCAATCCTGCTATTGGTTATAAAACACTTACAGGACAATGGGCATATCATATATATAACAGACTTTAAGATTCTCCCAATTCATGTATAACATTAATGCATCTAGTGTATATAAAACACTTATAGGATAATGGGCATATCATATATATAACCCACTTTAAGATTCTACCCATTCATGTATCACATCAATCCAGGAAGTGTATATAAAACAAAAACAGGATAATGGGCATATCATATATATATATATAACCCACTTTAAGATTTTACCCATTAATGTATAACAACAATCCAGCAAGTGTAGGATAATGGACATATCATATATATATAACCCACTTTAAGATTCTCCCCTTCAAGTATAACATTAATCCAGCTAGTGGATATAAAACACTTATAGGATAATGGGCATATCATATATATAACCCACTTTAAGATTCTACCCATTCATGTATCACATCAATCCAGGAAGTGTATATAAAACAAAAACAGGATAATGGGCATATCATATATATATATATATAACCCACTTTAAGATTTTACCCATTAATGTATAACAACAATCCAGCAAGTGTAGGATAATGGACATATCATATATATATAACCCACTTTAAGATTCTCCCCTTCAAGTATAACATTAATCCAGCTAGTGGATATAAAACACTTATAGGATAATGGGCATATCAAATATATATAACCCACTTTAATATTCTACCCATTAATGTATAACATCAATCCAGCAAGTGTATATAAACAATAACAGGATAATGGACATATCATATATATAACCCACTTTAAGATTCTCCCCCTTTATGTATAACATTAATCAAGCTAGTGTATATAAAACACTTATAGAATAATTGGCATATCATATATATCACACACTTTAAGATTCCCCCTTCATGTATAGCATCAATCTTGCTATAGGATATAAAACACTTACAGAATTATGGGCATATCATATATATAACCCACTTTAAGATTTTCCACATTCATGTATAACATTACATCAATCCTGCTATTGGATATAAAACACTTACAGGATAATTGGCATATCCTATATATAACCGACTTTAAGATTCTCCCAATTCATGAATAACATCAATCTAGCTAGTGTATATAAAACACTTACAGGATAATGGGCATATCATATATATATAACCCACTTTAAGATTCTCCCAATTCATGTATAACATCAATCTAGCTAGTGTATTAAAACACTTATAGGTTAATGGGCATATCATATATATAACCAACTTTAAGATTCTCCACATTCATGTATAACAATACATCAATCCTGCTATTGGATATAAAACACTTACAGGATAATTGGCATATCATATATATAACCGACTTTAAGATTCGCCCAATTCATGTATAACATCAATCTAGCTAGTGTATTAAAACACTTATAGGATAATGGACATATCATATATAGAACCCACTTTAAGATTCTCCCCTTCATATATAACATCAACTTAGCTAGTGTATATAAAACACAGGATTATGGGCATATCATATATATATAACCCACTTTTAAGATTCTCCACTTCATGTATAACATCAGATATCTAGCTAGTGTATATAAAACACTTACAGGATAATGGGCATATCATATATATAACAGACTTTAAGATTATCCCAATTCATGTATAACATTAATCCATCTAGTGTATATAAAACACTTATAGGATAATGGGCATATCATATATATAACCCACTTTAAGATTCTACCCATTCATGTATCACATCAATCCAGGAAGTGTATATAAAACAAAAACAGGATAATGGGCATATCATATATATATATATAACCCACTTTAAGATTCTACCCATTAATGTATAACATCAATCCAGCAAGTGTAGAATAATGGACATATTATATATATATAACCCACTTTAAGATTCTCCCCTTCAAGTATAACATTAATCCAGCTAGTGGATATAAAACACTTATAGGATAATGGGCATGTCATATATATCACCCACTTTAAGATTTTCCGCTTCATGTATAACATCAATCTTGCTATAGGATATAAAACACTTACAGGATAATGGGCATATCATGTATATAACCCACTTTAAGATTCTCTCCTTCATGTTTTACATTAATCCAGCTAGTGTACATTAAAAATTCAAGATAATGGACATATCATATATATATAACCCACTTTAAGATTCTCCACATTCATGTATAAAAATACATCAATCTAGCTAGTGTATATAAAACACTTACAGGATAATGGGCATATCATATATATATAACCCACTTTAAGATTCTACCTATTCATGTATAACATTAATCTAGCTAGTGTATCAAAACACTTATAGGATAATGGGCATATCATATATAGAACCCACTTTAAGATTCTCCCCTTCATGTATAACATTACATCAATCCTGCTATTGGATATTAAACACTTACAGGATAATGGGCATATCACATATATATAACCCACTTTAAGATTTTCCCCTTCATGTATAACATTACATCAATCCTGCTATTGGTTATAAAACACTTACAGGACAATGGGCATATCATATATATAACAGACTTTAAGATTCTCCCAATTCATGTATAACATTAATGCATCTAGTGTATATAAAACACTTATAGGATAATGGGCATATCATATATATAACCCACTTTAAGATTCTACCCATTCATGTATCACATCAATCCAGGAAGTGTATATAAAACAAAAACAGGATAATGGGCATATCATATATATATATAACCCACTTTAAGATTTTACCCATTAATGTATAACAACAATCCAGCAAGTGTAGGATAATGGACATATCATATATATATAACCCACTTTAAGATTCTCCCCTTCAAGTATAACATTAATCCAGCTAGTGGATATAAAACACTTATAGGATAATGGGCATATCATATATATCACCCACTTTAAGATTCTCCGCTTCATGTATAACATCAATCTTGCTATAGGATATAAAACACTTACAGGATAATGGGCATATCATGTATAGAACCCACTTTAAGATTCTCACCTTTATGTTTTACATTTATCCAGCTTGTGTACATAAACAATTCAAGATAATGGACATATCATATATATATATATAACCCACTTTAAGATTCTCCACATTCATGTATAAAAATACATCAATCTAGCTAGTGTATATAAAACACTTACAGGATAATGGGCATATCATATATATATAACCCACTTTAAGATTCTACCTATTCATGTATAACATCAATCTAGCTAGTGTATTAAAACACTTATAGGATAATGGGCATATCATATATAGAACCCACTTTAAGATTCTCCCCTTCATGTATAACATTACAGCAATCCTGCTATTGGATATAAAACACTTACAGGATAATGGGCATATCATATATATCACCCACTTTAAGATTCTCCCCATTCATGTTAAACGTCAATCCAGCAAGTGTATATAAAACACTTAACAGGATAATGGGCATATCATATATATAACCTTCTTTAAGATTCTCCACTTCATGTATAACATTACATCAATCCTGCAATTGGATATTAAACACTTACAGGATAATGGGCATATCATATATATAACCTACATTAAGATTCTCCCCTTCATGTATAACATCAATCTAGCTAGTGTATATAAAACACTTACAGAATAATGAGCATATCACATATATATAACCCACTTTAAGATTCTCCCCTTCATGTATAACATTACATCAATCCTGCTATTGGTTATAAAACACTTACAGGATAATGGGCAAATCATATATATAACAGACTTTAAGATTCTCCCAATTCATGTATAACATTAATCCATCTAGTGTATATAAAACACTTATAGGATAATGGGCATATCATATATATAACCCACTTTAAGATTCTACCCATTAATGTATAACATCAATCCAGCAAGTGTAGGATAATGGACATATCATATATATATATATAACCCACTTTAAAATTCTCCCCTTCAAGTATAACATCAATCCAGCTAGTGGATATAAAACACTTATAGGATAATGGGCATGTCATATATATTACCCACTTTAAGATTCTCCGCTTCATGTATAACATCAATCTTGCTATAGGATATAAAACACTTACAGGATAATGGGCATATCATGTATATAACCCACTTTAAGATTTTCCCCTGTATGTTTTACATTAATCCAGCTACTGTACATAAACAATTCAAGATAATGGGCATATCATATATATAACCCACTTTAAGATTCTCCACATTCATGTATAAAAATACATCAATCTAGCTAGTGTATATAAAACACTTACAGGATAATGGGCATATATATATATAACCCACTTTAAGATTCTACCTATTCATGTATAACATCAGTCTAGCTAGTGTATTAAAACACTTACAGGATAATGGGCATATCATTTATAGAACCCACTTTAAGATTCTCCCCTTCATGTATAACATTACAGCAATCCTGCTATTGGATATAAAACACTTACAGGATAATGGGCATATCATATATATCACCCACTTTAAGATTCTCCCCATTCATGTAAAACGTCAATCCAGCAAGTGTATATAAAACACTTAACAGGATAATGGGCATATCATATATATAACCCACTTTAAGATTCTCCCCTTCATGTATAACATTACATCAATCCTGCTATTGGTTATAAAACACTTACAGGATAATGGGCATATCATATATATAACAGACTTTAAGATTCTCCCAATTCATGTATAACATTAATCCATATAGTGTATATAAAACACTTATAGGATAATGGGCATATCATATATATAACCCACTTTAAGATTCTCCCTATTCATGTATAATATCAATCCAGTAAGTGTATATAAACAATTACAGGATAATGGGTAAATCATATATATAACCCACTTTAAGATTCTCCGTTTAATGTATAACGTCAATCCAGCAAGTGTATATGGGCCAGCGGCTGAGAAAAGGGTCCTACGACATCACCAATGAAAACGGAGAAAACCGGTATTTCCCGTGACGTAATTTTTGGTTAAAAATGGATTCTCCACTGTCGCTTCGACTATTGACGAAAAAAGTACGCTTATAAACACTTTAGGTTTAGTCGCGCATGTAATAAATAAACAGATGTGTAAGTTTGTATTAAATTCTATGAAAAACATGTGGATATATCGCAGAATATAGATTAAATGCGAAAATACATCAAATAGGAAATCCTCGAGGCTGGACACAGCCATGCGAATGCAGGTGCTTGTTTTCACTTATTAGACAGATTTTGTCGAATCATTTAAAACAATTTTAAAAATAAAAAAAAATTCTATATAAATTTCGTATATCGATTATGTTATAGATTTTTTTTTTTGTTAAAAATACGCGTCGCGGATATTAAAAACACGGGTAAAAAATATCCCATAACACCGGTCTGTGACCTTGTTTAGCTACATTTCCGGAAAATCCAAGGACAAGGCCACGATTGTTTATATTAGTGACAGACAGCCGTTCTATTTTTAGTATGTAAACATAACTTAATTATATAGTTTCGATTTAACTTTTGAAAAAATGTCGGTCCCGGCTCACTTTCGTCTTGTTGGTGTTATAAGTGATTTATGGAAGGAAATTGAAGAAGAATTGATGCATTTTTTCCCAACAAATCTTGTCGATGTAAACAGTATTGTTCAGACTGAAACTGGCGATGAGATTCAAAATGACGATGAAAATGAAATAGGTAGCGATGATGAGGATAACAGTACGACGGATCATAATATTTTAAGGTCCCCTTTGATTAGGTCTAGGATATTACTAGCAATTAATCCACCTACAACTGAAACACTCGACAGCGATGAAGGCAATGATGTTGAGCCGCATGATAACAGACTTGATAAGGATGTGCTTAGCAGAGTAAGAGAGACCTGTGTTAAAAGGTGCCTAACAACTATGCCCGATACAAGCATCATTGACAACAGGATAAATGTTCAAGGAATGGACAAGGAATCAAGAGACATGTTTATAATGGGACAATTAAAGGGGTGTGGTATAAGCAAAGGAAGTGAAACCAGACAAGGAGAGAGGAAAAGTCATAAATCTGACTATCAGTTTAACAACAAAAGTATTTGTAAATCATGTTTCCTATTTGTAAACAACATCAACACACATTATTTGAAGAATATAATGAAACACTACATAAGTGAAGGAGCTGTACCAAGAGTACATGGTAATACTGGCAGAACACCCAAACATGCCATAACTTATGAAAATGTTCAACACATTGTACAGTTTTTAACAAGGTATGTAGATTCTGTGTTAATGTGACCTTATATAGATTTAAGAGTTATTTTGACCTTATATAGATTTAAAAGTTATTAATTGTTTTTAACAATTTATGTTACTTAATCAAATTGTTTACATGTGATCACACTGACCACAGCTTTCCTAAATACATTTTATTTTTTTATATTAAGATGTTATATTTATTATATTTAATTGACAGTCATAAACTGTAAGCAATATTTATAAGTATTTACACTTACATTAAGATTTGATGAGTTTCAGGTCTAGGGAATAACAAAATACTTTTTGAGTGTAATGAATATATTTCAGTATTTGAATTGTTACTATTATAGATATTCTTTATTATTTATCCCATTTCGTGTTCACTATGCATTATTTTTAAACCCTTAATTCAGATATGCAAATGATGTTGGTCTACCACAGCCTGCTGCACCCAGAGGTAGAGATAGCTTTCCACCAGTATACCTTCCTGGCAATGAGACATATAAATCAGTACACCAAACATATACAACTATTTGTAGGTATGTATTTCAAAAATGATTTAGCCATTTAATTTGAGTAAAATGTATTATGGATTTCTCTTTTTTATGTATGTCAGCTGATTTATTGAGCAAATGTAAATTTATACACAACAAACACAAAAAGAGTAATCAGTGAAACTATATTAACTTGTCACATAATACAGAATGCATGATTCTGAAAATTTGATTGATGTCTATTAAAGTTAATAACACAATGATTTTTTAAAATTTTTGTAGAGACACAGACACTAGAATTCTGTCAGAAACTACATTCAGGCGGATATGGCACAGATGTCTTCCCCACATCCAGTTTATGACTTGCAGGACAGACGTTTGTCATAAATGTGAAATATTTAGAGAAAAGATAAAACAGGTAAATTCCAAGCTCATTGAAAAAAATCAATGTCAAAAATATTATATGGCTAGCTAGCTATAAACTAATTATTTGGCTCCAGTATAGGAATGTGTTACATCCATTCCCATGGAAATGTTGTAATTGATTAAAAAGTGTATGTGTGCATTTGTGTGTGTGTCTGTGTGGGGGGGAAGGGGGATGGAGGGGGGTTGGTGAAATTTAAATTGTTAAATATAAAAAGTTTCATGTCAAATCATGTTTCATTTCATTCACTTTAGGCTGTTAGTGAAGAAGACAAACTCCAAGCAACAGAAGAATTTTCAGCACATATACATGATGCTCAACAGGAGAGGGAATATTACAATGCCAGATGTAAGGCAGCCAGTAGAGAATACGGATGTTTCGGGTTACGCGCTCTCGTATCTTTGAAGATAAAAAGTGTCTACGACATGTAACAAAAGTTCCACAGGGTCACTTCCGGTACTACGGGTTACGTGTAAACAAATCAGTCCACTAGTTCAAGCACCGGGATTATTCAAAGATATGTGTTTGTCACGATAGAATTTCGGTTTAATCTATATGAGAACTGTTTTCTATCATCTGTTATGCTAAAATTATCAAAGAGCGCACGAAAATGTAAATAAAAGGTTGGTCACTATCACATATGTTATTAAGATTTCGTTTGCCATTGGTTACTTTGGTACAAGCTGGATATTTATTTATTGTAGTCATTTTATTTCCCTAATTGTCTAAGAAATCATGTTCAACCAGTTCCATTAAAGGACTATGGATCAAGTGTTTATAAAAAATTATATGATGTGATTTATTTGACCAAAAATGTAGCCAACTTCCAGTATTGAAATATAAATTCTGAACTAGTATTTGCCTAACAAGCAATATGTGTCAAAATGGATATAATCATCTGGTCTCATATTAAAACCTCAAATTTTCAATGTTTGCTTCTTAACATTTTATATATTGCTAGAGATAATATGATTAAAAACTATCCACTTTGGATTTAATTTTGAATCACAAGAAATGGAATCTTTTGTGAGATCTATCTTTCAGAAACAGCTCATGTATTGTTACTGAAAAATAATATATATTAGACATGCTTGATTTACACAGGATTCCAAATGGACCAATAAGCCATGCAGTCAAGGCTCAGTTTGAAACCTGACTAAATGTTTTTGATATTTTCAGCTACTTTTTGACCTTTAGGAGTTTTAGTGAATTAAAACAATAACTTTTAATATTTTTCTAACATTTCTTAAAATATCAACAATGATTAAGAGGGTACATATATGTCATACTTTACAAAGTCAAGTTAATCTCATTTTTATTGCTTTATTCAAGATCATTTGTCTTAAAAAGAGACATCATATTAGATGAAGTGGAATAATTTTGCATAAGTCTGCTGCTTTAATGACAAAACAGTTATTTCTTATCTTAACACACCCATTGATATGGAGCATCTATAAAACTTTTATCAAAGACCACAGGCTTATTCTCATTACAGAATGCTTAGAAGATAAATCCGCTTTTTCTTAAGTCACTGGCTACAGAATCCAAGTGGTTACAGCAAAAATAACATAAGCCTAAATCTAAAGCATCTCCCCATGTGGAATCCATAAAAGTTGACTGAAATTAAGAACATGTTTTTCTTGGTATATGCCTTTACTGCCTAGCTTGCTACCAGCATTATGGACTGTAGGTCTACAATGCTTATCTTCTACATTGTAGACTAGTTAAACTCTCAAAAAATCACTTAAAGTATGCACTAGTACAAGCAGCTCAAATACTTGTGAAATCATGTAAATAGTAAAATTGTTCTAAGATCAACACTTGAGATTACCATTTTTTATTTGTTTTATCAAGAATAGCTGAAAAATTGCTGATGCAAGGTAAACAAATTCAGTCGATTGGGATCTAAACCTAGCTGAGAGATGCCTGAACTGCCTTGTAACCAAAGCCCTTCTTTCAAAGGAGAAGATTAAAGTTTACAAACAGATATAAGCTTTGCCATGCTATTCATTCTGATAACTTTTACCAGTCAAAGAACAACAACAACCATCCAGTGATTTTCTAGCAAAGTTTACTATATTTTTTAAGAGATATAATCTATCCGAAAAATGTGTACATTTGTACACACACAAAAGTCTGATGGCTTTTACCCGTCAAAGAACAACAACAAACATCCAGTGATTTTCTAGCCGAAAAATGTATACATTTGTATATGCACAAAAGTCTATCTTTCGATGTCATATAATAAATCATATTTTGACAACATTTTTTATCTTCCATGTGTTCTTTTAATGTCAATGCTCCTTTGGCTGGAATACTCATTCAGATATACACATGCAAATCTAAAATTAAAAACAAAATATATCATGTTGTCATTAGTATGCTAATGAAAATGGATAAAAAATGACATGCATATTTAGCATATACATACACGTGTATTTAATTTACACTAGGCACATCACAAGTAGATCCATTCTACTCATCATTCTTGAATACTCATAAATAGTCAAAATGTAATTTTAAAATACAAAAATCATAGGAAATTACACCTTTTTATGCTAAACTACAACTAAATTGGTGATGAGTACACAAAAAATCTGATTCCATGACAAAGTCTCAAGTAGTCTTAAAAATTTTATCTGATCTCTGTTATACCAGTCTGTGTAAACAGATATATTCTTATCACAAACTGGTTCCAAAGGGGCTTCCATTTAAACAGATGGCACTGTAAACTAGATTGCCTGTGTAGTGACATTGTCCTTACTAAAGGGTTAGGAACCCACTGACTATAAGGCACATTTTTTCCAATGACTGTACCATTAATGTAATAAACTCCAGAGTCCAGACTATGGTTTGATCAAATTTGTACTTATCCCAGTTTTTGTGACACGAAGTGACTAATACCAAAAGTACAAGATTCCCTTCAAAGGGAATACCAATGACAAATCCTATCAAACAGTATCTGGTAGACCATCAGTATCTGACATCAGTTTTGCAACTGGGTGCAATCAAGCAATGTAATATCATGGCACAAAACATGACTTGATTCTTAACCCACAGCCCCCAGCAGGGTCTCCAGAAATCCAATAAAACCAAAAGAATATAGCTATGTCACAAAGAAATCTTCACTAAATAAATTTCGAATTTACATAAGTTAATATTTATTTTATACTTAACTTAAAACCAGTCTGTTATTTCTTAAGTACTTTAGATAACATTATATTCTACTGCTCTATATTTTTGAGCTGGAAATATGCAAAATAAAACAGATGTGTCAATGCAAGCTGATCAGATGTCACTATGGCTTGTCAGATTCACAACAGTCTTATTTTGCAATTTTACATATACAGTAATCAGGTACACATTCTATAAGAAAAACAAAAACACAATCAACATGTATGTCTAAATCACTAGCACATATTTTCAGTTCAAGCAGTTTATGGGACTTTTACAAAGTTGTTTTGAAATCATTTCACAAATGTTAGGAACTACAGATTAAATATCAAGCCAATATATCCATGTATTGATCCCCCTAAAAGGGTTTTCAAATTTCAATAATCAAATTGTCATCATCTTGAACAATATAAAGACATCGCTTAGGTCACAAAAAATAAATACATACAACAGAATAGGTTTGCAAGTAGTATAGTAGCTCAATCTATGTACGGTTGCATTACCATATAACTTTTAATTTTGGTAAGACCAAGTCTCACTTTGACAACAGTTTCAAGCAAATAAATATTTAGATTAATTGACATACCAAGCAATTCTTGAACTGCGGGGAAACTATATTAAGTCAAGAAATTATTGGGAAAAGTTTTTGGTTCCTGGTCTATTCTAATATATAACTTAACTTCTTAGTATACCCGTCACGTATTCAACTTGAATTTCAAGCAACAGATTACAATATGACCGATATCAAGTGTCATTTGTGCAGCTGAACGCATATAAAATATCAGACTTTCTCTTTTTATGATGCTTTGAGAATTAAAGGAACTTATAAGCCTAGATTCATTTCAATTTTACCGTAATTATTACTTACCAAGCTAATTTTTCTCGTTTTCATGGTCAGCTAATGTGTATTGCATCCAAACCGAAAATAGGCATGAGGAACCAAAACAGAAAATCACGTGATTTTGGGCATATATAATATCCGGAACTGGCCCGGAAAACGGTAACCCGAAACATCCGTATTAGCAGCTCATCCTGCAGTCCAAGGACCTGTGCCACCAATGTCACAGAATTTAATTGATGTTCATTATACTTTTGATTTTGCCCAGAGTTTTCTTTTGCCTTCCCATTGTAGACAAGAAGGTGGATTATATTTCAGGTAAACAAAATGATCAGAATTGTATTACGTAATATTACATATACCTGGATAACATGACAAAAGTTTTATCACCTCCCAGTCAAGATTATTTCATTTAGATTGAGATATGGCAAACAATGTAAGATTGATTGCTGGGTTGAATGGTATTATACTCAAAGGAAAGATTATTTCACTTATATTGAAACAAATCATTTTTAGAGGGTGGAGGAAACCAGAGTACCAAGAGATAATTAATAATAATGTTTACTTTGCAAAAGATGAACTAAACAAAGCTTTTCAATGGAATGATGTTTTCTTTCAACTGACGATGTAGACACTGTGTGTAATATGCAGTTTCAATCATTTTTCCTAAAAATTATCAATTTTCTTGCATTTCAGATCACCATATAAAGCACACATGTTTGGTATATGTAATGATGGGAGATCAACACAAACTAATTACATATATGGAGAAGACCAGTGTGTGGGGGTTGATGGAAATTTTAGCCACTCTGCCAACAATGTCATATCCATGTTGCACCACTTTTTTCAGACCTTTGGTGAAGGAGAGAGAATATGCCACCTGAATGCAGATAATTGTGGTGGTCAGAATAAAAATCAGGTAATAGCTAATAAATAGACATTTTTCATCATTGGAATTGATGTGGTGCTAATGTGCTACACTAATGCATCAAACTTGCTCAATAAGAAAGTACACTTATTGCAATGAATGCTATATCCAACAATTTTTTTTTGTTATTAAGACCTTAATATTTTAGTTAAAGTTATTATGAAGTCATGACATCTTAATTGAATCATATGACATGTACAACTTACATTATAGTAATGATCACATATCAAAATGTTGCTCTTTATATACAGATGCTCTCTTCTACAAGACATTTTTCAGAACTTGCATTATTTCCTAATGGTGTATTTCTTTTTTATATTTTAGATTGTCACAAGTTATTTAGCCTGGAGAGTTGCAAATGGTTTACATGAAGAGATTTTTCTACATTTCATGAAACCTTATCATGCACGTTGTTTGGTTGATGGAATGTTTGGTCTTGTGCGTCGACGTTTCTGCCAAACAGTCAACGATTGCTTAGAAGATTTAAATACTACAATAGAGTTGTCATCTATACATAAATCTGTATTATATTCAGAAAATAAATGGGATTGGAGAGATTGGAAAACATATGCAAAAACCACCTTCAAAGCCATCCCAGGGATTCAGAAATATCAACATTTCCATTTTTCATGAACTTTTCCCGGTTAGTACAACACAAAAAGTATCATATATAAAAACACTAAAGATAGCAAGAAGTTTTACTTTAATTTTCTTTTGCTGTCTGATTTGAAAATCTTAAAATATATTTATAATTTAGATACATTTAATGTCTATTTATCAAAATATAAGAACATTGACAGTCTAACTTGCCATGTTCCATTTATAAAAAGCCAGACTAATCACCTGTTTATAATTGCTTTTTGGATTTGATCCATAATTTGTTCTTACAGTGCATTATTTGATCATGTTTATAAAGACAAACTCTTAATAAAACAGACAGGTTTTAGTAAATACAGTTTATTTCATACCAAATTTGCTGATTTTACTTTTAAATGTGCTTACACATTACCACTGGTTGTAAAACAAATTTGGGTTGTTGAAGACCCTACAATAATACTATAACTACACCACTTGACATTTACCCCACTGCCTGTTCATTTTTAGGAATTTTATAATCAATGACCCCAATGTATGCACATATACTTTCTTTTCTTCTGTTATATGTATGTTGTTTTGTACCATGTTTTTGTTTGTGTTGGTTGTTGTCAAGTACATGTTTTTTTAAATTTGTCATCATTGCTGATCAGGTACTAGTTCTTGTAGTTAATGGTTGTGCATTTTTCCATTTCAGGAATGGTTAAAGTAAAAACATCAGCCCAAAGTGTGGAAAAGTCAATTTACATATTAAAAAGAGGAAAAACCATTTCATGTGTTTTGCCTAACAGTCAGGAAGTAGGTGGCCTCTCATCTAACAGAGCCTGGTATTTGTATCGCAACATCAGACCATATGTTAAAGACCCAAAAAAAGACTTGCTATTTCCTTTGCCATCTATTCCTCAGCCTGAATCCAATGTCACTGAAGAATAGATAAAAGTTGCTTTGTTCAAGTACATTAAACATTTGTGAAATGATATTCTTTTTGTCAGTGTTCATGCGTTATGAACGACAGTGGGTTGTCGCAAATTGCATGAACGGCACTAACAAAAAGAATGTCATTTCTTATATTTACAAATTCTTTAACCATTTAGGTTCAATTTCAGATGATATATCCTAAAATTGCCTTTTTAATATGTCAGTTTACTGCCAACCTCCACATCAACAACATAGAATATCATGACGTCAGAAAGTTCAGAAAGGTCTTTAGTGTTCATAGCATATGACCGCAAAGAAGAGTAATAGAGTCAAGAAAGAAAGATAATAGCAATTGTAAATATTTAAATAAGTAATTTGAATTAACAAGATTGTTGTTTATCCCAAGAAACAGTTTCAAAAGTGTGTTGTCATAGCAACAATGTTGTCAATTTTTAATGTATATGTACATGTATACTTAAAATAATATTTAGTGTTTTAGTGGTATAATATTTTTGTTTATCAATTATATTTGACTTTATGTGATGTAATTGTGTCTGCAAAAATGCAAAAAATAATTGTGAAATCATGGTAACCATATTGTCAATTGGTTATTTTGACTGATAAGTATTTTCTAGTATTTAATGCAAACATAGTTTTCTGGTAGATCAGAGTTGTATCATTGATCATTTAACCTCTACCTTTGCTGTTATTGTGTATCTGTTTACTGCAACCATGTCAGATAAAAGTATGTTGCCATGGCAACCAACTTATATTATTATTATTATTATTTATTTATTTTTTTTTTACATTTTATAAAAATTGCATGTTTTGAATGTTCATTAAACATTAAAGAGGAAAGCATTAAAGGTAAAAGTATTGTATTACATTTAAGGTTCAAACATTTGTAACATACTCTTAATACATGTTAAGAAATTGAATTTTTTTTATTTTTGGCAAAAACATCAGAAGAGGTCTATCTTTGACTGGCTGTAGAATAAAGGTGGAATGTCATAGACAATTTTTTCTTTCTTTTTATTCATTTACATATCTCGAAGTATACAAAAATGCAAAAAACCCACTTTTGATCAGAAATGTCCTAAGGACCCTTTTCTCAGCCCCTGGCCCATATAAAACAATTACAGGATAACGGGGGTTTACCAATGCCCAACCTGTTTACGTTAGATACTGAAAAAGTAAAATCCTAATAAATGTACTTACTGCAGTTAAACATCTGAAAGCAAAAGCATGGTGTCCTCAAACAATGTAATTAATAAAAACGGCATTTAAACTTAGATTTGTCACGAATGAAAGAAGTCTTGAAGTTTCGGAAGCAGAAAACATGTAAATCTTGTTATTACGATATTCCATTTCAACATAAAAATCTATATTGTGAAAATTACAGAAAGACACACATTGAAAAAAAACTATTATAGTTATTCGCCTGAATATATCCGATACAAGTCACTGGCACTGGTGTAATCGTTTTGCCTAGAAACCCTTTAGAGTTCGCCATGGCGCCGCAAACATGATGCATATATCAAATATATATGCATGGATTCCGACAGCCCAAAGGGCAGTTTGTTAAAGTCGGATAAAATCTACACGAAAATTACTGAAATATTACTTACACAAACTGTTACTGTTTTTCTTCATCATTACCACTATGCAGCATGCTCACAGCAAAGATCGTCACAGTAGTCAGCTCCGGAAAACTCGCGGGAAATAAAACACTTTCGGATAACCTCGGTTGGATTCTTTGACTCTACTACAAGAGGGTTTCCGTATAGATTGACCTTTATCGTGTTCAATCAAACGTTTTCATTTTCAACTTCTACAGCTCTTGGTTAAAGAGCAGCTTGAACACCGATCACATTGGGTTGTGGGAACATTTTCGCGGAAATTACAAACATGACAAATAAAAACTATTACATCTGAAAATGGGATGTTGTAATGTGGGATGATTTTAACATCCCATATTTTTTACCCAACATCCCACTACGTGGGTACAGGGTTTACGATTCTGCCCACTATTACGGTAAAATAAGACTATATATATATATATATATATATATATATATATATATATATATATATAGTTCAAATAATAAGAAAGTCTTGCACATGGTAATATATAATCCAAAATAATGGTAAGCCTTCACTAAACACATATATATAAATATATGGCACAAAAGTACCTAAACCACATCTGGATATTTTTTACAGTTTTGGTCGTTTTCAGCCTATCTATTTGAAGTAGTTGGTATTGATCCTTCCTCACAACTGCAAACATCAATATGTAGAAATAACTCTGCTAAATGATATACTCTTGGTTGAAAGGTTCCACAAGTTTAGTACAGATAACAAGTAACAGTATTTGTAAAACTCATATTTATTTACTATCATTTATTTTTTTTATAAAAAGTTCACCGGATTTTCAAGGATATGAACAGATAACAGTTTTTGATAGTTTTAAAACAAATAACTTAACATTCTAAACATGTAATACATATTAAGGTAGTTGCACATTTTAAGTTCTGAAAGACCAGAATCTATTGCACTTAAATTGGAGTTCTATGCACTGTAAAAATACTTATATAAATGGCTAATAGAAATGTGAATCGTGCCTGCTATAACAGACTTTAGATATAAAAAATATCACCGGATTTTCAATGCTATAATCTGATAATGAAATATCTCAACATTCTGAACATGTAAGGCATTGCATAGTGAGGTAGTACCCTGAATGAATATTTTCACTCCAATAATAATAATAATAAATAAAATAAATAAATAGTATATAAATGAATGATGTTGGGAATGTGAATCATGATTGTAACAAACAACCTTAGATGTTAGAATTATATAAAATTATAAAAGAAATCAAAACTGTATTTGACATCAATTCAGAAAATTATTTTGCTTTGATACAGATGTCTATATATACAATACTTGCACATAATTAGGTCATGGAATGCCACTCAAATGGTAATAATAATAATAATAATAAATAAAATGCTACTTTGGACTACTTTGTAATAACAACATGAAGTTGGATCATGGAATGCCACTCAATAATAATAATAATAAAAATACTTAATATGACTAGTTTGTAACAACAAAAATCAACATTATAACTAATAAATAAGTAAATAAATCTAACTTGGAGAAAGATAGTCCATTATGTGCATTTCTTAAATCTAAAACACATTTACACTCACACCCATGCACTATAAGGTCATTATATAGAACCTTTTATCTATCCTGCGTTTCTAATACTATTCATATTGGAATGTTAAAAAAGAAGTAACATAAATAAATTAAAGGTTTTTAAAATGGGTTTAGTTTTGCATACACAAAAATATATATTCATTGAGTGTGACATTATAAAAACACTGAAAGATATAATACTTTACAAATGTATATGGACTAGTTAACACTTTCACCATCATTTGAGATTTCAACTGAATATAAACCATTCACTGTCAATAAGCTTTGATGTACATGTCTTCAAGTCCTTTTAAAGTATAGTATGCAAGAGGCATAACTCTTATGTTCTTAAATACATCTTGGATATCAAGATAATTATGATGAGACATTTCCAGGTTAAAATAAATTTAAGCAGCTTTTAGAGTTATGTTTTTGAGGGGGTTGATGATGAAAGTGTTAAGAGGAAAAAATAAACACAACCATTTTGAACAGGGAAACATGACTCCACATATGTCTGTTGCGAAGTCTGGCAGATCTTCTCAACTCTCTGACAACTGGTCGATTGCGATGGTTTGCCGGTCTGGGAGCAGGTGCAGGTGGGTTGGCAGCTTGGGCAGAGTTGGGATTTTGTTGTTGGTGTGGTGGATTGAGATAATTTGCTGGTCTGGGTACAGGTGCTGGTTGGTTGACTTCATGATTCTGTTGATGCCTTTTCCAGTAGAATTTTATGATTTCTGTAAAAAAAAAAGTCAGAGAGAGTGCATGTGGTAATTGAAAGATGATTGTTGAAAAACAATATCATCGGAGGAGGCACGACGACATGGCAATTTAAAACAACAAAATCTATGTTTTCTTTTGACGATTATTGCACAAATAAGTCCTGTTGAGAGGATGCAGGCAACTAGAAGAAAAAAATTAGAAAAAAGAGCATTTCATAAAAATGCTAGAAATAAAATATGTTCTGCAATTAAATAAGTTATTATTATTTTTTTTTATTAGCAGATTAAGACTATATAAGATCAGAGCAATATACAATTGATTAAGACCTCTTTGTTGATGTCTTAATATAAGTGAAATATTTTAAACTGGACAGCTATATTCAACAAGCAATCTTTGTTATATTGAACCTGGTGACTTTATTACCCATGACGATGACAAAGAATATCCTCAAGCCAATATTAAAATTCTCCCAGGCGACAGTGGTTGGAGATTTCACCTGCTTCTTATCGTCATGAGGTCTTGTTGTTGTCTCCGTCGTTTTTTCAGGTTCAGCTTTCAAAAAGCATACATGTAGGAAAAAGATGTTTGAGTGTAATAATAAAAATAATAATAGAAGTAGTAATAATCTGAACAATGTTCCCCTTCACATATATGTGTGGATAAATATAAAAATACATACATGTAGGAAAAACATGTTCCAGTGTAATAATAAAAATAATATGAACAATTTCCCCTTCATGTATATGTGGATAAATACATTTTCCAGGACATAGTCAATTTTACTACATTCACCACTGTTCAAGGAAACCAGTTTGTTAGCATTAAATTTTAACACACAAAGCATTTTAAATTTGTATATATATTTATATATATATATATATATTTTCTTACTTTTCCAGATGCAGCTGTTGGGACTGTACCATGAGACGATGATGACCCGTTCTTTTTTGTACAGTGACCAATCAGTGCGATGTTTGAATTTTGATGGATAATGTGGCCAGTAGAGTAGTGTCAACAGAAGATACCATCTGAAACAGAAATTTAAATTGTTTTAAAGCAAAAACCTAGACAGAACATTTATTTAGAAAAAAAAAAAATATATATATAATCTTCTTTTCAATCATTATGAATGTTATCAAAGTCATAGAGATTTAATTTACTACAGCTACCATTCATTGAAATAAGCACTTTGTTTGGAAAATAAACATCATAACAATGTTATTTTTATTGTATTTATTCGGTGTGTGTGTGTGTGTGTGTGTGTGTGAATTTAACAAGATATAAATCTCGAGCAATGACTGATTGAAGGGAGTTTTGTGTCAGTTAAGATTATTTCTCTTATATCAAAACATCGCCTATGTAAAGAAAAAGTCACAGTGTGCTTGAAGCAATGTGCTGGGGGAGTGTTTTATGTGTAGCAGTCTGTGTAGCTCAAGTGGTAGAGCACTCGCCTATAGTGCGGGAGGTCCCGGATTCGATCCCCGATCCAACCCTGCATTTTTTTCTCCTTCCTGTTACAGTTTGGTCGTCAGTGTGTTAATATTCCGAATTGGAGTTTTGAGTGTACACTCAACTGAGTAAATGTTGGAAGTAAATTACAACATTAAAAAATATATATATATATATTAACCTGTTCTTTTTTTTTCGCAAAACATTCCTCCAATGATAACATTGACGGCGAAATCGGAGGATATTTGTTCGCACTGCCTCCTCGAATCATTATTATGTCGAGAATTGGGTTTGACTCTTTGATCACAACCAACTGAGTTTTTTCAGTCAGTCTGACAAATTCCACCCGCGCAATTTGCATGGTCTATAGTTCTACCATGCCAGCGGGCAGCACAGACGTGCATCTGCAATTTCCCCTTCTAGAATATCAAAATCCTTCACTATTTCAATAGTCTTCTTAAAATACAAATCAAGTCTTTGATGCTCATCTAACATGACACAGTCATGCTGTTTTTGACTGCCATGATCAATTTGACAGCCGTAGCAGTTCTCCATTACTGTTTCAAATAAATGTTTCCTGATTTCGATGGCAAACAGAAAATTGAAAATACTCAATGCTCGTTTTGTAAAGTCAGCCTCCATCACTTCATCAATCATAACTTGTTGCATTTGACTAAAAAGTTCGTCTTTGTCGTAAATCATCTCTCTTTTAGAAGTCAAAGTAAAATGTAGTGAAAACCAACATCAAAATCAGTTTATATAGGCATAAAATAATGAAAATTGGGGTTTAAACATTTAAGGAATGTTCACCATCTGAAATCAGAGGAATGTGGAAGGTATTCAATGGAATGTTCACTTATGTCACCCATCTTGGAATTTTAAACATGTACATAATAAAATTTCAAATATTTCAAACATACCCATAATGAAATTTCAAATACCCGGTTTCTGCTTCTGCTCCCAGAACCAGCTGTTACACTACTACTAATGCATGATGTGAATTTTATGCTGTAGACCAGAATAAAGAACAACAACTAAAAGTTTGAATTAATTTTCATTTAGATTGAGAGCTTTAAAGCCAGAGACTTTATTCACTGCTTTATCAGCACGACACAGGTATTAACAAAAATGTTTGCAACTCCGAATTATTGCCAGTGCTTATCCCGAATTATTGCCAGTGCTTCCCTTGCAGTTTTGTAGTATGTACCTGTGTTTGGAAGTCTCTCAAAAATGTCATAAACGTCCTCTCCCCCATAGTGCACGCTTTCTTTTGTCATCGTCAATATCATCTAAATCCATTCCAAGGAACAGATTTTCTAAACGCCCGATCAATTTTTTCTTTTTTGAGCTATGTTTCCATCCCCATGTACGTTAAATAGAGGGAAATGTGGTTTTGGATCCAGAATTATTAATAAATCCAACTTGTGTATAACCAGACTACAAATTCTTAAATATGTCCATATAAGTTCTCAGCCAGTTACATTTTTCGTGTTGTCTTTGTCTACATTTTTATGTTTTATATACCAAATACATTTTTACTAGATATATGCTGCACAGACTACAGATGTCGGAAGGACGTAATCCATTGTTATCCGGATTAAGGGGATTATGCAAGGAGTGGTACAAGGGATAAAGGGTCTATTGTGTAAGGATTAAATGCATTGTAAAGGGTTAATGCAGGGAGTGGTACAAGAGGATAAGGGTCTATTGTGTAAGGATTGAATGCATCGCAAATGGGATGATGTAGGGCTGAGGCATTTCAATAGGGGCGACACATTTTAATCCGATAAGGAGAGATGGTATGTATTGTAAAGGGATGATGTAGGGATGATACAAATAATACAGGGTTTAAATTCATTGTAAACGGATATAATGTAATTATTAAAATTGGTATTTGTACAGTTAAAACGGATAACAGAATAGATAATGCAAATAATCGGCTCAAGTAAGTGGGATTAGCACATTACCGTACATCGAGATAACCAATCAACAAGCGTTTAGAGACCAAAACGTGTGGTTTGAGTCACAGCATGAAGAATATGACAGCTTTAGTAACTACGTGACTGAATGTCATGCAGATCAAGCGATGGGTAACGGAAAACAAATAGTTGAATTATTTCACTTAGTGTTTTAATTGCTCCATAGTAAAACGAATATTATCATTTTACTTCAATAGTCTGTATCTGCCCCTGTAGCTCAATCGGGAGAGCGTAAGATTAAAAATCTAAAGGTCTCTGGTTCGATCCCAGATCAGGGCATTTTCTTTTAATCATTTCACTTGTCTCAAATTATGGTTTTGGCGGAAATCAATGCCAAATTGGGACTATTTTTTATCTATAATCATTTCACTTATCTCAAATTAGAATATTTAACAAATTAAGAGTGTTATTCATGTATATTTAACTGTGTTTAATACCTAATCGGATCAATGAAGCATGACTGGCACGCGACAAGGTACAGGATATTAACCAATCAGAAGAGATCATTTAGCAAGCTAGAGATCAATACATAATCAAGAGGCGTGGTTTGTACCGATTTACATTTAATGAAGTATCGATGACTCATGTTTTAATGCGCCTTGAATGCGTATCAATGTATGAAAAGTAGTGTTTGATTGGTATAAAATCAAATACTGACGCGAAAATTGGGAATTCAAATGTCTAGTTTGTCATATTACAGACGCATCTACTGAAGGTTACAGGTCAGACCTCGATGAAAATAAAACTCTACAGAAATTGAGTTTTTAAAAAAACCCAAATCTACAGTAAGTGAAAATTTATGTGTTTGGAAATTTGAACATTAAAGCTCTACATGTATGACGTTTTCAGACGTCTCCAGATACTGTTGATATCATTTATTTGACAAGAGTTACCCTAATTTTAGTCAATACAAGAAAATACCACAATTTTCTACAGTATGATTCAAAATTTAAATATGAAAAGGGATAAAATAACAGACCTGAAATATTCGAAAATTTAAGTTCAGTTTTAAGATTGATTTAAAGGTCGCATAAACAGAAAATAAATTATCTAGAGTCGTCTTAAAAACCTAAAAAAATGTAGCTATAAAGAAAAATTCTTACCGGAACAAAATTAGTTATAAGCCATAAATATTTACGGAACACCTTATAATCCATGAATACTTATTAGATATCATCCTTGAATATTTACGGAACAAACTATCTTCCATGAATATTTTCTGGAAAAAAAATTATAACATCATAATCCAGGAATAATAATTTATTTATTTTGTAAACGTTTTTTTTTAAATATTTTTTTATTTTTTAAAGTTTTAACAAGTCCCTTTTCCTGGCTGTAATTATTTCCAATTGGACCTCCAAGGCCCTAAGTTCCTTTTCCAATTTGTTTCTGAAAATATAATACAGTGTAAGGTATTAAAATACTAAATATAATACAGTGTACAGTATTAAAATACTGAAGTGTTAAACATCATTTCAACTGACAGTAGAAAGTACATTTGAAAAAAGAGAGATGTGTCATACTAAACGAAATAAAAACATGTATTTTAAAATTATAAATTAATGAAGTCCGTCTGTTTTGAAAAAAAATATGATTTTAGCTTGTAAAGCACTCCATAGATTTAAGGTCGCCCGTTTGATCTGATTCCAAATTGCAAAATGATTTTTTAAGCACTTGGTGGCCGGCGATTTACTGGCTGGACTGTTGATAAAATAGATATAATGGAAACATCACTCCAAAAAATAAGTTAAAAAAATAAATCAATATCAGTTCAGGTTACCACATCATTTTTATACAATATGTCAAAAATAAAACATCAGCTGCCGACGTAAACGTTTTATTTTCAAAATTAAATAAGTCAAAGCGAGTTCATTCATTTTCACAGGTAAACAAATTTTGTAGTTAATTGAAAAAGATTTAATTAATACTATAATTACACTGGAGGGAGTGGCGGGCGTGGTAGGTAAAATAGGTGATACGGACGGCGGCGTAAACAGTCGCTATCTTAATAGTCCAATATCGGGAGTCTGCGGGAACTCTTCACATGTGGAATCAAAAACACCAGACCTGAAAAAAAAAAGAAAAGTGAATCATGAAATAAAATGTCTCTCAAAATTTTTAAACTTTGGGAATTTTTTTTAATTTTTGTTTTATACTTTTTTAAATGAAATTGGTTTAAAAAATTACATGTCTTTAAACATTTTTGAATTTTATATTAA
This sequence comes from Tegillarca granosa, assembly GCA_029721355.1. Lineage (NCBI taxonomy): Eukaryota > Metazoa > Mollusca > Bivalvia > Arcoida > Arcidae > Tegillarca > Tegillarca granosa. Next base: position 193,460 of record JARBDR010000107.1, read on the forward strand.
AAAATCGAATATGTTTTTGAAGAAAAATAAACTTGTTTTATGGACAAAATATTAATGAAATCAAGCAATTAATAAAATTAAACTTTCAAGGTATGAAAAGCAAACGTGTTAAAACAATTTTGTAATAAACTCTTGAGTTAAAAAAAAAAGAAAGAAAGAAACTACTTACAAATTACGTTCCATGATGAATAGGATGTTACCACGTGCGATAAACAATGGAATGACAAGCGAAACTTATCAAAGTATTAAAAGTCCAAAAAAAAAAAAAAAAAAAAAAAAGAATGACCAAAATATCATATCTTGTGATGGTTTTTAACCAATAGAGTCAGCTAAAACATCAAAGATTTTGAAATAATCAGGATTGTCGTGATTAATACGTAGTATTGTATGATTTACTTTTAACGTATGTCAACTCAGTTGCAGAACAAGCTTCACTTCGACTAGCCTCACTTGATTTCTTTTGAAAAGCTTTTTTAACCAAATTGTCTCTCTCAACACACTTGACATGGTCACGACTTTTCCAATGGCCGAATAGAGTATCTTTCCGAAATTTAGAAGTTCCCTGGAACATAGAGCATGAATTATCTGCATATTTAGGGTATTTCCGGCAAATTCCACAATACATTTGTTCAAAATCCTCAATTATTTCGGTTCCTAATCCATCAAATTCTTCTAACCTGTTTTTTTTAAATGTTCTACATCTCCTTTTTTCATATTCTTTATCTTTAATTATTTTCTGTGCTTCATTCCTTTTTCTCTTATTGTCAGTTTTCTCTGTAAAAAATCCAAATTTTGACAGAGACATGATGCTGGGCTGTTTATTTTATTTTATTTTTTTTGCTTTCGATATCAAAATCACATAGGTGTTTGGAGCATGCGCGACTGAAAAGGGCAGTAATCAAAGCGCCTTAATGATTTTGAATAACTGTTTCCGGGTGCGTTCGATAGTACTACGAGGATGGCAGTTCTCGCTAAGTTACTATAGAAATTTACGACAAAAATCAACTTGCCCGACCGGACAAGTATAGCATGAGAATGACTTGTCCGGCGAGAAGATCGTCTGGCACCGGGCAACCGGACAAACGTTAATGTTGAGCCCTAAACTGGAATAAATGCATAACTAGAAAATATGCACAAATATTTTGAGCAGTATCATTTTCTGAATAGAATTTTTTTTGACATATCTTATTAGCTCCTTAATCAACTAGGTCTATTTTTCTAAACAAAAGGGGATAACAATAGGTTTTGCAAATAGATTGTCACGAGACGACGGTTTCATAATCTTACAAGTTTAATTAAAGGTCCTTTTAAAGGCCGGTACACATGATAAGATTTGTATTATAATACTTTGTATTATAAGATTTTTGTATTATAATACACACTTGTACACACGCTAAGATCAATCTTATCAGATTGTAAACAAATATCACTTCCCTCGTGTTTTTTCCCGCCATTTGGTGTCAGCAATGGAAGATGAAGTGATTATAACAGTGTCTATTATTATGATATGTGCTGCAATGAAATTATTAAAAAAGAGAAAAGTCAAAAGAAAATGCTGGACAAGACCTTGGATCAAACGGAGAAGTAAATTTGGCGCACATCATGCATTACTGGATGAGTTGAGGAGAGAAGACCCAAAGAGCTACAAAAATTTTATAAGAATGGATAATGCAGCATTTCAAGAACTATTACAGCTGGTTACTCCATTAATAAAAAGAAAGGATACTTGTATGAGAGATGCAATACCACCCGCTGAAAGATTATTTTTAACACTAAGATTCCTTGCAACAGGTATTAATTTTTCATTCAACTTCAGTATTGAACGAAACTATTCAACATAAAGCCCTGCATTATCAGTTTTGATTTGATTGGAGATGTTCATCTAACATGTCATATCGTTGTGGATAACGTTTCTACTCTAAATAAATTTTGTTTTTTGTATGAACAAATGAAAAACCAATATAATGCTGAACTTGATATAACATACATGATGGAGGTACATGTTGTCTTCTGTTAGCATGCTGATTACAGATTACATAATATATATATAATACTGTAAATAAAATAAATAACACATAATATATATATAATACTGTAAATAAAATAAATAACACAAGATAAATGTACACAATTTTTATTGATTTTTCAGGGGATAGCTACCAGTCTCTTGAATATTTATTCAGAATTCCAAAACAGACATTGTCCTATATAATTCCAGACACGTGTAAAGCTATTTATACAGTGTTAAAGGACAAGTACTTGAAGGTAAGTTGTAATTAAGACTTCCACATTTTCTGAAAGATTGATGAAAAACAATTAAAACCAGTAAATTTAGTGTCCATATTAGTTAAATTGAGAAGACATTAAACTACTCATATGAGATAATGGATAACTTATATCAGATGAAGCAGTCTGGTTTTGCTGTGATGAGGCTATAGCGTCATGGTGGGATGGCATCATACTTGTTGTACTTAAAGGAGTCTGAAACTGAGCCTCAAATATCAACTGTTGGATTTTGATCTTGACAAGTGCCTTTGCTCTAGCATCTCTTATTTTTCCTATTTCATTTGCAATATGTTTTGCATATGTCATATCTTCATCCTCCGCTTGTTCGGGGGTCCCTGTCCTCTGTTTTCCTGACTGTTCTATTGATGACAACAGAGATACAGCTTTGTGCATTACATTCTCTGTTGCATTTCTTTTTTTCTTTTTACAGGCAGGTGTATCTATAGACTGGCTAGCAACACTACCATCTTGACTAAAATCACTATCCTCGTCACTTTCATTTAATAATGAAGAATCCTACAAGAGAAAATTAATTATATTAAAATATTTATTTTTATATTTTTACAGGTGCCATCTTCAACTGATGAATTGGAACGTATAGCGAAGGAATATGATGACAAGTGGAATTTCCCTAATTGTTTAGGTGCTATGGATGGCAAACATATAACTATTAGATGTCCAATCGGAAGTGGTTCGACATTTTTTAACTACAAGGGGTTTTTCAGCATTGCTTATTGGCTGTTGTGGATGCTGACTATAATTTTATATATGTAGACGTTGGCTGCAATGGTCGTGTGAGTGATGGAGGAATATTTGCTCATTCTTCTTTACACGAATGTTTGGAAAAGTCTGAACTTTCAGTACCATCTCCAAAGCCCTTAATGGGGAGACAAAATGCAGTGCCTTACGTCATCGTAGGAGATGAAGCATTTCCACTGAAAGCGTACTTGTTAAAACCTTATCCATCTCGACAGCTTGATGAATCTAAAAGAATATTTAATTACAGACTATCTAGAGCAAGAAGAATAGTTGAAAATGTATTTGGTATTTTGTCCAATAGATTTGCTATATTTCGCCGGCCTATCGCATTAGATGCAGAAAAGGTTGAGATAATAGTTTTAGCTACTTGTGCCCTTCATAATTTTCTTAGAGTAAAAGCTAGTGATATTTATATGCCACCAGGAAGCGTGGATTCTGAGGATATTGAAAATCACACTATAACCGGAGGTGACTGGCGTAGTGGTCCATCTCCACATGATAATTTTGTAAATTTGTCCAATCAAGGAGGAAATAGAAGTAGAACAGAATACAGAGACATCCGTGATGAGTTTTGTGACTTTTTCATTAGTAATGGTCAAGTGCCGTGGCAGTGGGAAATGATCAAATAAGCTTGATGTTGACATTGTAAATATTACCTACCAGTGTACTTGTAGATTGTCTTGGAATTATTTGTTCTCTTAAGAAGGCATCTAAGGTAGTGAAAAAAGGCCACTTTGATACATAAATATCAGCAGTACCTGAACCACTTTTTTTGCTGCCTTTAACCTTTCTCAATTCCCTTCCATAATAGCACCTTATACTTTGTAGTTTTGAATTGATTTGAGCAACTGAAAGAAAAATATGAAAATTAAATTGTGATGCATCTTTTATTGGTTTAAGAGTTATTTTCATTTGAGATTTACATAAAATCATGTATGAAAAGATACATATATGTAATCTGAGAAAGTAGAGAAATGTTGCTGAGAAAAGTCTATATATGCACAGAGAAGTTTACGGAATATTATCTTATTCCTGACATTACTAGGTTTTATACATTGGCTTGTTTCTTCTGCTATATTGCCATAATTTACAAGGCAGTTGTGCTTTTGATTTACTGGTCAGTTCTGGATAATTTCTTGTAAAATATATACCTGTAAATTCTTTTTCAGTGTAATTTTTCATTTTCTCCTGGATTCTTGATAATGCTCCCTGTCTTGCATCCTTTTTATGGTAATTTTCACTTGAAATGTTCCATAAATCTTCTTCTTCTTCTCAAAAGGCAATGAGTTTTTCTACATCTGAATTTGAGAAATACACCATTTTGGAAATACCATGTGCTTTTTAACACGTGCATATTATGGTATTTATTATGGTACAGATGTAGATATTGACCCCAAAATGGAACGCTTTGATTGGATAAAGATAAAAGGTCAGCTAAGATGTGTACTAAGGAATAGAGCATTGCTCTATTCTTAATACAATCTTATAAGATTAAAAAAATCTTATAAGATACTGTATTAAGAGTGTACACACGGTAAGATTTTGAATCATACTTCAAGTATTATAATACAAATCTTATCGTGTGTACCGGCCTTAAGAGCCACCCAAATTATTAGAAAAGATTTAAGTTGATAATCTAAGTTGTATTCATCGGGTCAGCATAGAAATCTTTTTCCGTTTTAACCACTTTCAAGTTTTATAAATAAATACAATTTTTTTTATGTTCCTATTTTCATAACAATTTTAAAATTTCAGTCTTAAGTAATTAAAAAAAAAAGAAAAATAATTTTAATTAGTTACATTGAAAAAGATTCTAAAATGTGATAATCTTGAAAGTAAGATTTAATAAAAAGAAAAAAAATTAAAATAATAATCATCATCATACTCAAATAATGTAGGAAAAAGTGTTTAATTTGTGTTAATGAAATTATATATTTATAATTTTATGGCCGTCATCACAATATTGTTGATAAGTATGTAGTCACTGTATCCCAACTTATACTGGATATATTTGACTTACCATAGTTCTTTGTTCCTTTATTTCTCAAAATTGACTCGCACGTGACGGGTGTAGCTAGCTAGACAGGAGGTGCTTACCCTTCCGGAGCACCCGGCCTCACTTCCTTGATGGAAGTTCACGTGTATAACATATTTTGCCAGTTTGCAAAGTTTTTACTTTGTTTTTTGGGATTGTGATGTGGACAAGGACTGGTATGTTTGTTTTATATTATATATTGTTGGTATATAATGTCTATAATCATTGCTTATTTATCTAGATAACGAATTTATATTGTACCTTCTGTAACCCTTGCTCCCTTATTACGCAGCTGACCGTGTCGGTTACCTTTGATGTATAGAAAGACGTGTGACCATTAGAGATGGACATCATGATCTTACGGAAAATGGCCATAGGTCAGTCTGCGAGTCCCGCGGAAACTGTTACAGTCGTCGTTTGTCACCCTAACTGTCAACATGACTAGTCAGCTGATGCTGTTTTGCATGCTTATATTATGCGTTTCGATGCAAAATGCTTCCTGGGGTCAATGTTGTGACCAGGAAAGTCTTATATTAAGGTGCACTTAGGATAAGTCCAGATTCCGCGATTGCAGTACAATTGTTTTCCCCACACATCAGTATGATATGGTTTTTTTTATCGGAAAAGACAATTAAGTTGATTTTAAGTGATGGAACCATGATAAAAACCCTGATTGTTACCACCAAGAGGCAGTTTTTGACAATATGTGACAGCAGGATCCACGAAAACAAATTTAGAAACATAATTAAGAAATGCGATAAGCAATTTTCGGATTATAATGAGAAATATACTGCTTAAATTTTACAACTGAATTTAAAAAAATTATTTCTTTCTATATAAAGTACTCTGAATGATTGCAGAAAAAATCTATAGAGTTTTTAAATATTGAATAAAGTTTATCAAAGTTTGATTTATTTTGTATCTTAGTTTTGTAAAAAATAAATTATTATGTTTCAGACGACAAATTTACAACTTCGAGTCTGACTTCTGACTATAAAGTTTCATCAGATCAAAGTTTGGTAACAGCTGAAAGAAGTACAGTAACTTTAAAGGAAACTGATATACATCTAAACAGTATTTCTAAAGCATTTACGTCATCCTCGGAAATTTATACAATTTTAAATTTCTTTATTCTGGAGATGGCACGTCCTACGTGAACCCGGTGACCTGCTATTTTTTGGTAGTTCTAACATCTGCTGTTGACATTTGTCCCTCAGATGGTGCATTTGGAGGAATGATTAACATTAATCCAAAGTGATCTATCTCCTTAATATTAAAGCCTTTGTTAACCATTACACAATCTCCTTCTTTTAGCATTCCACAGTCAAACATTTGGCCTTTGTCTACCATTACAAAATCTCCATCTTTTAGCATTCCACAGTCAAGCATTTGCTTCATGATAACCAGCAATCTAGTTCGACTGTTAATCTCTTTATCTGGTATACCACCAAAATGCATTGCAAAAATGTCAAATATCCACTTGGGTCTAGACCAATAACACCTCTAAGTGATCTAGTGATCTTGCAGACTTGTAATCCCAGTATAACTGATCAAGGCACTTGGTCTCTGAACTTTCATTTCAGAAAGTACCATCAAGTATAATGATTGTATTTAGAAAATCGCACTTAAATTTTGGAGGCCTATGTTCAATAAATACATTTCGATGAGGCCATATTTGTGTAAAACTGAATTGAAAAAAAAACCATGAAATTTATTCAGTTTGTGAAAAATAACACACATATTGCGGCGATATTAAAACATTGGCAAGGTGGATATTGTCAAAATTCCGCCTCAGTTTCATAATGGTAAGGAGTATAGGATCTATCAGTGGCATAGACTTCATACATTTCAAAGATGTTGTAGGTTCAAAAGTATTTCTGTTTCATCTCTAACAAGAGGCCCATGGGCCTTAACGCTCACCTGAAGATATGTCCAATATTGTTTGCAAAGCACAAAAGACAATATAATTGGTACTGAAACTTTACAAGTTTTCTCAAGTTAAGAACTCCATCAAAACTTAATCTGAAATATATCAACTCACATTTCATTTATAAGTAGCTTATATAATATGCATGAAGTAACTGTAGTGCAATGAATAATTTCTAAATCATTAATCAAGTTCAGTATACTTATTCAGCTATGTCCTTCACCTTTGACAAATATGACCTCAAACCATATATGATTGTAATGTCAATACCAACAATATGCCTATGCATGAAATTAATAGCTTTCAAGATGATTAATAATTTTAGTATTCCTATGTTGATATGACCTTGACCTTTGAACATGTAACCTTGAACCATATATCAAAATGATCGTTGTCGCAATAACTACAATATTCTAATATACATACCTATACAAAATGTAAATAGTTTTCAAGATAATAAACAAATTTAAGTCTTTTTTTGCAGCTGTGACCGTGACCGTTCAACATATGACCTTAAACCATATATATAAATAATCGTCATGTCAATACCTACAATATTCTTATATACATGCCTATACAAAATGTTAATAGTTTTCAAGATAATTAGCAATTAGTCTTCTTTTGCAGCTGTTACCTTGACCTTTCAACATATGACCTTGAACCATATATCAAAATGATTGTTGTCGCAATACCTACAATATTCTAATATACATGCCTTACGAAAAGTTAATAGTTTCCAAGATATAGTGACAAATATATAATTTTTAGCAATTTCTCCACTCAGTGCCTTACAATTTTTCCATTTTGAGCCCGATTCCTACAATTTGTGCTAATCTAAAAATATATGACCTAAGAATGTTATAAATGAAATAACTAAGGTATATCTCTTTCAGATTCAGATTAGATTTCTAAAGTTTTTCACTATTTTCCACCTTACGGGGCCCCAAGGGGATAAACTCCTTCATTTGTGCAAATCTAAAAGGGCTTCACCCAGGCATGATGGTTACCAAGTTTCATTAAATTTGGCACAGTGGTTATGGAGGAGAAGATTAAAATGTAACAAGTTTACGCACGACGGACGGAAATGGATAGCAATAGCTTTCAGCTCAGGTGAGCTAACCAGGAACCAAGATATGGTCATAAACTGTAAATGAGTAAATCAAGTATAATTTGTAAAACTACCTTTCACTTTACTTTTTATAATCTCTTCCACAGATAATGGAGAGCTACTTCTCTCCGCATTCTGTTATTACTGGAAACTGCATCACTCTGGACTCAAAATTTTAACTTCTTTCTAAGTAAAACCTGTGCCACTTGTGTTTTCGCTGTTCATTTTCTGCTGCTAAAGCTAAGAAATCAAGTCTGCATATGTCTAAAAATATATAAAGAATTTAATTTTAGAAATTACATTCAAATATTTTCAACTAGTTTCGTATTTTATTAAAGTTTGATTTGCTTTCCATAATAGAAAATGAAGATAAATAAACTAATTTTAAAATCAGCATGCAAAACGTATTGACCTTCAAAAGAGCACAAGAAGTCAATTAAAAAAACGGAGTCAGTGCCTCAAATTTTGGAAAAATCATAAATCGCAAGTCATCAGTGTCACAGAAATCTTGAATTCCTTATTTAGACCATTAGCATTTGTATCAACATCAAGGTCAACATCATATAGTACTCTAAATGAAAAGACCACAAAACTATATATTTAAAAAAAAACTAATTGTCATGCACAAGATTTAGGCCTGATTGTCAACCCTAAAGTGCCATTTCTGGAAGTAACACCCGACAGAAGAGTATGCGAAAATAGATAAGACAGGAATTCTCGAAATCAAATCTCCCTTTCCTGAAAAGAGACCTTTCCTTACTTGAGGTATGTCAAGATGAGACATATGAAAAAAATTACAAAAGATATCAAAGGAATATAAGTCGTCAAATTGAATTTTTCTACACGAGAGATAGAGGGAGAGAGAGAGATTGGTGTGTAAAGGTGAATGTATGTATGAATATATAACAAATACCTGCTAAATTTTGATGTGCCAGATGTGCACATTTCGAAAAATCATTCTTCATCAGTGACACTAGGGGCCGAAAAAAGTTGATAGATTAAAAACATATTTATTTTAGTTTAATACTGGTAATTGTGTTGTGTCAATTTCAATTTTACGCATCAAAAAAATAAATAAACATTTAACTCCTACGTTTAGATAAGTGACTATTAACAGTTCTTAGAGTGGAGAGAATTGATCAGAGAACAGGATACATTTGTTATTTTAAATCGTTTATAATTACCACTTTATTATTATATGTTGACAAAAGTCCAGAACAATCATCTACTATGGAAAATTTAGGTGAAAATAATTCGATTAAATCCAGAGAGGATGCAAAAAAATTAATAACATATCTACAAATGACGAAAGTGTTCATGATAAACTAACATTTAACATAACCAGGCCTAATCAGCCAAATTTTTAACCGGACGAATTTCAGCCATTCATTAAAAAATCTCTATCAATTTGGTTTTCAAAATTTAAAATTTGGATAGCCATAAATAAATATGAAGACGTTGAACTTATTTAACGCTTCGTCTTCTTATTCCAGATTCCGATCTTCCCTCGATAGATAGTTTAAAATGTGCATCACTTGAAGAACTGTATTATGCATTTCTTCAAGTTTTGCAAGTCAAACAACCACACTGGTTGCTTGAACAAACCCTTAAGAATAGATTTATGCAACCGGAGGAGAACTTGGAAAAGTACATTAACGAAACAGAAAGTTTATCGCAATACAGATGCAGAAAAAATGTCAACTTTACTTCGTGGACTTCCTCAATATATTCGAGCAAATGTTGTCTAAAAGGACCAACAGACTTATCCAGGAGTAACAAAAATCGGGTGACGGGTGCAGGGTGCATTATCGAATCCTTCAGACATAAACAAACTTTTAATTCAACGGCAGGCATCTATCGAAGCCTTGACTAAGCTAGTCCTGGACAAAGAAAAATCATAAGATATCATAAGATATCTCTGTTTGTGCTACTATAAGAGAGTTGACACCTCGTGCCATTTGCCAGTATTGCGAATCAAAATATATCAAAAAACACAATTATGTTGTCATTCTCGAATGTCAGCAGGTGTGTTACCTGGAAAAACTTTAACATCGCCAAACATATAACAAAACTCTTTCGCTGTCACACGAATGTCACTAAAACTTTTCCCGAAACTATAGTCACTATCATCACTACCGTCAATATGTCCATTACTTTCTCCATCAGATTTGCTTAATACTACTATCATCCTAAGAACCATCCATAGAGTTACTGATACCAACCTTAAAAATCCATTCACAAATTACTGTTAATGGTCGCTTAATGTTTCCCGCCTTTGTATATTCTTTTTCGCCCTCATTCATCAATGTACATCACAGATTTCGCATATTTGACGAGGCTTCTTTAATGATACATCTAGTGACTGTAATAAAGACGTCAGCTATCCAGGATAACTGCTTGATACGTTTATTTTTCTTCAGTAAAACTTTAACAGGGTCAACTAAATGCGCACGGAACATGTCGCATACTAACAAACACCTTGGATTAATTAGTCCACCGGGTCGTTTTAATCAATTTCTCTAATCCATGTTTTCACAGGATCCTCATTCATTCATCCAACCTTTTTCGTTAATTGTTTTGCCTTTTTTATCGCCAATCACGAACCATTTTTTTCAGTGACACCAAAATCTCGCTCTGCTGCAAAATTATTATGTACCTTTGCATAATCTATTACTTTCAGCTTCAAAAAGCCATGAAAAAAGTTTACGTTTTGTACTCATTTTTGAATGTTGATATTATCGGAAGAAACGGCTTTATTGTTTACCAAAAATTAGCTGATAGAGTAAAAATGTAAAACTTTAAAGGACAACGGTGAGTAACCGACAATACGGGTAATGAAGGCGATAGAACCCCGGGCTTTTGTGTCCATGCGTACACAACAAAAAGATTAGTGCACCTGTAATTACATAATGTTTCTGGTGCACCGTGCAACTAATGACACTTGTTACAGTATACACAGTGGCGGTGATTAACTTAGCGTTTTATATGCGGGAATTTACGGTAGGTAAATTTCTTTGCTTCTTTACGGATGAATTAATCCAATTATTCGATAGATTTGACAAATAAAAAAAACTTCATACCATCAAATATTGTAAGATAAATTTCGATTTGCAAGAGTGACAAAGGCTTATTACTTAAGCATTGTTCGCGATTCATGTAACTTTGAACGTGGTTTGATGTTGTCATACCTCAATGACAACATTCAAAATGACATTCAGTCCTTATGTTTACATTATTTTTATCCACAAAAAGGTATTGTTAATTTTCCGAAAGCCAGTGCATTAATGTGGTTAGAAACACTTAAAACGAGATAACTCTTATTGTGAACCATATAAATAGAATAGCTGTTTTGTTGCTTGGCGATCGTAAAATTTAGTTCCGTAATACACTTTTGAAAATCATTCTATTTCTCCTTTTTTTTTTTTACTAAACAATAATCTGTTTGGTAAGATATTACTATGAATATGATTATTTAGTCGAATAACAAACAGCTGTTCAAAATTTGAATGTGGTTTTCTAGGACTCACTAATAGTGATAGTGTGAATAGGCTGACCTACTTAAATTAGGTCATGATCAAATTTTCAGAAAGTCGGCCACCTGCTGTGTGGATTGTGGGGATTTGCATGGAATAGTGCAGTGATTGGTAGGTACGTTGAGTTATTGCTGTCAAAATGCATTAACGAGTCTTTCAAATCTGATTTCAATTTATCATTTTATTTACAAAACACCCAGAATTGGGTAAATAGATGATAACTGGGGGGGGGGGGGGGTTACACAGCCTGGTAGTTTCCTAGTACATGTCTTTCCAAAATATGTTTCAGAGAAACAAATTTTCATTTGTCACACTAGCCTATTTATAATTTTATCTTATTAGGTGAAAAGGCCATTTAATAATGACTTCAAACTGTATAGTGAAGTAAACTGAAATTCAAATGCAAAATTTTCCAGATTCATATATTTTTATTCCTTTTTTTATTTAACAAAAATGTATGCACTGATTTAGATCTACATTACAAATTGTCAAACGTTTCATGTATCCAACTCCAATTTCACATGAATTAAAAATAAATAGTATTTATTAAAAATTTTTGAAAAAAATCACTTTTTCACAAATTTGTGAAAATGTTACTGTTTGAAAGAGTTTTAAGAAACCATTACTTGTATGGGAACCAGTATGTAGTGTTTACTTCTCGGTTCTTTATGTATATTTAATGTTACAGGATTATATACTTTTTCATGGGGCGGTGTTAGCCAAGTGGTTAAGTGATTGGTCTTCATATTTTAGGTCTCACTTTTGTGCAGGGTGGGTTCAGGTCAGGCCACAAGTGTATTAGGCAGATCACAAACACAAAATTTGTAGGATTTGATCTTAAGGGGTAAATAATAAAAAACTAAAACAAACATACCAGTCCTTGTCCATATCACAATCCAAAAAACAAAGTAAAAACTTTGCAAACTGGCAAAATAGGTGATACACATGAACTTCCATCAAGGAAGTGAGGCCAGGTGCTCCGGAAGGGTAAGCACCTCCTGTTTAGCTAGCTACACCCGTCACGTGCAAGTCAATTTTGAGAATGAAAGGAACAAAGAACTATGGCAAGTCAAATATATCCAGTATAAGTTGGGATACAGTGACTACATACTTATCAACAATATTGTGATGACGGCCATAAAACTTTTTAAGGGCCCTGATTAGCCTAGGCTTGCAATATCCTTGTGTCAACAATTGTAAGTAATTTGCTTCGTTGCAGAAAGTTCCCATAGTGGGAACAAGCTCTACCGTACCGTATTAACTGTGAAACATATACACCATACGCAGGAGAGGCAGGGATATTACTGCAAAGAAACGGAAAGTTGACAATAGAAAAATTGAAGTCGTCACGTTTGTCGTATAGCTTCAGATGTAACCTTTCATGGGTGTCATAATTGAGGTTTAAGTCCAAATATGAAGCAGAACATGGAGAATCTGTCGTGTCTTTTATTTCAAGCTCACTTGGATAGATGACATTCATATATTCTCCAAATTTGAGATTATTTAGAGAAAGCACGTCATCTATATATCTGTATGTGTAGTTGAATGATTTAGCGACAGTCTTTTTTCCAGATTTGACAAGGTTCTGTAAAAATTCTGATTCATATGAATAAAGAAACAAATCAGCAAGTAAAGGTGCACAGTTTGTGCCCATTGGTATGCCGATTGTTTGTTGAAAGATAATATTGCCAAACACAACAAATATGTTGTCTATCAAACACTCTAACATTTTGTTGATGGTATCTTCAGTATATGTTTGTTTGCAGTCTGTATGGTGTTTTACAAAATAACCAGAATCCCTGTTGAGCACTAGATATTTATATCTTGGTTTACCGTTTTTGTAAAAAAATGAAAAGTGAATGATTTGTTTTAGACGTTCTTTCAATTTAGCATGAGGGATAGTGGTGTAAAGCGTAGAAAAATCAAAAGTTTTTATACTTTTTACCGAAGATAGAGTATTAGAGACAAAATGGTCAAGTAGTTCATTAGAATTTTTGAGAATCCACATTTGGTTGATGCCAGATGTAGAATAGACTCTATCTGAATAAGTCTGAAGGCCATCTTTGACGACTGTCAAAATTTGTGTTAGAATTACTGATAATGATTTAGTAGTACATTTAGAGGAACCTGCTATATATCTTTCCTTGTATGGATTTTTGTGAAGTTTTGGAATCCAATACAAGTAAGGCAGGTCAAGTTCTTCCTGTTTTAAATTAATACCAAAAGACTCAAGGACTCCCCTGTGATTGGAAAGAACTTCATCTTTTGTAAAATTAGTTTTGGTATAAGTAGGATTCTCTGATATACTATCTAAACTAAGCTCCTTAATAAGACATTCAACATAGAATTTCTTACACCCTAACCCTAACCTTGATTTCATCATGAAAGCCTGAAAAATTGTCAATGTTACATTTAACAATATTTAAGTATAACCAACAAAACTTAGTTTTTCATAACTATGTTGAAGGTACAACCAGAAAATGTGGAATTGTTCAACAGCCCTGATGATGAAGATGTATTGGTCATAACAACAGACTGGCCGGCTGAGGGACTAGTTGAATTTGTGTGGTTAACAAAACTGACAGTGTTTGGTGAATGGGTCAGTGTGGACGTAGTAAGGGTTCTTGGAGCAATGGCCAGGTCCCTGTGACATTCTCCAGTAGCAACAGCAGTTAAAGTGTGACTAAGATCTTTTTATTGGAGTTGAGATAGATTTCTGTTATAACTCCGTAAGGAAACTTCATTTCTATGCCCAGACATATACATTATATGGCGTGCCTCAAATCCAGCATCACTCGTTCCAGTGATTGCAGTTGCCCTAAGACAGTGAGCTGTGTATTTCTGGCTACAGTGGGCATTACTACTGATGTTTAGCATAAAACCTGAAAAAGAGCGTTTTTGTTTGGTAGAATTTTTGTACCAGATATTGCATAAATGGGGAAAAAATGAAAAAATAGAAAATGTTGAAAATTAAAATACATAAATATTGAACAGAAGTAAATTAAATAAGATTTTCAAAATCATCAGCTGATAAAAGCCAGTTATATCACAGATAAGTTGTTAATAAAAGACTGGATTATTAACAACTAAATATATTATGAAAATTATGTTCTATTAAACGAACTGTAGGAAGTTTAACACTTTATGTCCATGGACATTTTTTAAAAGATTTTGCATCGATGATGCTAAATAAAAAGTATCCCTTGTAGAGACAAAGCCAACACAATCCAGCAAAATCTGTTGAATATACTGTTGACTCTGACAAGGGAAACACTGAGGAGGTTGCTCTCCCTTCAAAATAAATGAATTGGTAAAATAACTATGGTGCTGCAAAATTTCATGTTTAGCTGTACTTTTTTCATTATTTTGTTTTATTTAATTCTGATTAAACACTTATTATTCAGTTGGCATCAAGTTCTTCTATTATCTTTTGTTTTAGGATGTTTCTGCGGTGCATATAGAAAAAACGTTTGGATAAAAGGAAACTACAACACCAAGACTTATATTGTTTTTGGGAAATGGAAAATTAATGGAGGCAGCAATTGTAGGAGATGGACAGAATTTTTTTTTACAAAACAAACAGTGCCATTGAAGCTTTATTATATGTCGTTATTATGTATTACATAAATGACTTGAACTTTCCAAGGCAGTATTGCCAATTATTAGGGATGCTTGAGCAGTATGTTATCCGTTGATGGGCCAGTGTCTGGAAAGTTTTTGAAGTTGAGCTATCAAATTGATGCTACTTTCAAATAAACGAATTTAAGATTATCCCACAGTTATGAGCATCAGTGATGTCAATGTTTTAACTCCATTTTAGTATTGAATTTTTTAACTTTACAACGGTATATGTAGTTATTTGAAAGTTTAATAAATGATCTCATGAATGTGTTTTTACTAAAACATGTTTAAGTGCTTTTAGGTTGTGTCTAGACATTCAACATGTTTAAGTGTTTCTGATAAATCGTTCTCATGCGACTTCTTTGTAACACCAGTGTTTGACATAAAATGTACAAGTTCTGTTTAAAACATGTGTAAAATGTTTTCTTTAAATACTAGTGTTTATCTTAAAATATGTTAAAGACCAATAGCACGGTATAAATAGCAGCCAATCAGTTAAACATGAGGGAAATTCAAAATTCTGTCAGCTTTAAAGTTTGGGAAGGTTTTTTAATATTCTCTCTAAATAATTTTTTTTTCAAATTTTGAAAAGTTGCAATAGGACTAGGCTTATATATCATGCATTCAAGGGTTCATTTAGTTAAAAACAAAAAGACATTTATATTTCTTGATAATTTTATTGACAAAAATATGAAGCAGTGAACATTTTTAAATTTTGAACAGATAAGTGACAGCAGTGGGTGGAGAAAATACCATTTATGTAAACAGGAAGTTTACACGTTACTAAGTAACAAAATTTGCCTACCTTGATAATGTTTTATTGAATGCTCCAATATAAAAATTATTTTTCCAAATTCTATACATGTAGTATGTTGTAATGCCATAATAACTTGAATTTAATAAATACAGTAAAAGATAAACTATATTTGATCTAATGTATAAACTAAATTTTATTTCCTAATATGACCCAGAATGGTTTGTCTGAAGAATTAAGTAACCAATTTCTAACTAAAATGATAACACACCTAGGGATTAAATCTCGTCTATGGTTAACAAAATTTCTAATTCCTAAGTCCCGAGCCATTGCTTGTTGTTTTCTTCCCATAAATATTATTCCGAATAATAGGATTTATGTAAACAGGGATCGAGGTTGGAACTGGGATCGAGGTTTTTAGTCCCCATCGGACAAAGCAACTTCTTATATGACCCCTTATTTTATACCTTTTGGACTAACAACAACACAAGTTTGTAGTTGGCATTTTAAGCTAAAAACCTCGCTTCAATTTATTTCAAGACGTAGTGCATTACTGCATTGGTGAGTTGGGGCTTACATTAGTTATCTTTACAAGTGAAATCATCGATATACCCAGACAATTTTGCTATTTTGTGTTTTATTGGAAATTTCTTTGTTCGGGATCTGTGACGTCACGACTTTGGAATGTTACATAAACAATCGATTTTTTCAACACGTGTGAACAACCAATTTCAGATGTTCAACATTTGAATGTGGTCCTTATCGGACATAGTTACATTAGACGTTTGCAGTCTCACATGGACAGTTTTCCTCCGGATGCAAATTTACGATTGTCTAGGTCCATTTACACAGTCACAACGCGTTCCAGGGGCGGTCTCAAAGTCCGTACACTCGCCAATGATGCTTCTATGACACAGTTTTCAACTCAACAGGATATTGTTTTTCTCCAGATCGGTGGCAATGATTTATGCAACCCAGGCCTTAGAGTTGAATCTCTGTGCCACCAAATTACATCGTTTGCACATTATTTGCGACATGGTGTTGGCATCCGTCGTGTTATTATAGGACAGTTACTTCGTCGTCAGCCATGGGCAACTGACAGTGACTATAATGCACGCGTTGTGAGTCTCAACAACCTGTTGTCCGCGTGGACGAAGGAGAACCAGGACTTATCAATTTATTTCTGGCATCACCGTGGTTTTTGGGATGCGACACTGTCATATTTGGATCCACGAGATGGTGTACATTTGTTATACAGTTCGACAAATCAGACTATCATGAGGAAATATCTGCGTAGCATTCGTAGTGCAGTGCTGCACACATTTCATGATCCATGAAACATGAACATTTGTATCAATTATTTATCTTCAAAAAAAAAAAAAAAAAAAAATCTGTTATGATTCCGCCTACATTTTTATTATACTGCTATCAATTTGTATCTTGTCAAGTAGGCAGCACTTGTTATATCTGTATCTTTTATACTCAGTTTTCATATGCTTCTAGTATTCCCCTTTCATTAATTTTCTCTATGCTGCAACAACCTACATTGTTTTTATGTTCATCATATTTATACTTTAAGTCTTTTACGATTTCATTTGATATTTATTTCATGTTTATCAATTGTTTTATTATTTTCAGCTCAGTGTCCCTATCTTACAACTGACCAGAATTTCTCCACCTTTGGGCCTCTCCCTTTTACAGTTTAGAATATATAGTAAGTACACAGATGTGGTACAATTTATACTGATATTATTATTGCGGTAGTATTTTTCTATTGGCACCTTTGTGGTAACTCTTGTCCACACTATGGGACATGTCACTATTTCAGCTGTTTATTAGTACCCAGTTGTCGTCTAATTATTAGCCAATTTTTAATTTTAGTCAATTTGTTATCCGTATAGTGCAAATACCCAGGACGTGGTCCATTATGTATTCGGTACACAGTTGTGGTGCCACTTTTTCTCCAAGTCCATAAACTAGCATAGTTATTACTCGCATTGTACAGACTCACAGTATATTTGCATCGTCATATACATGCTTGTGGTACACTGTTGGTACACTGTTGTGGTACCCTTAGGTTGGTATGATTTCTTTACATTTGGACGTGGTGCAAGTACACAGGTTGTGGTACTTATTGATTGCTATACTGTATTTGCATCTGTCCGTTATGCTTGTACAAAGGTTGTGGTACTTATGGATTACTATATTGTTCAGTACACTGTTGTGGTACATGACTTAGATATAACATTTTACAATTTTAGTATTGTACACTGTGGTGGTACATTATCTGTCAGTATATAATTTTGAAGGTACACTGTGGTGGTACTTTTCATTACAGTACACTGTGGTGGTACATTATCTGTCAGTATATAATTTTATAGGTACACTGGGGTGGTACCGTTAATGTTTAATTACCTGACTTGTGGTATGCTGCATGCTTGTCTCACGTTTTGCCAAATTAAGTTCACAACACTTGGTAATTATAACATTTTATTCTTCAAAGGCAGTACAAACTATCATTACAAATTTTTAGTTTTTTCACATTTAGCTGGTTGATCCTCATTACAGTATACATTTGTATTATTACGGATGGCACCACTGTAATTTTTCAGCCATGTCGGATGTTTTCACTTTGTACATTTACTACACAAAGTCTATCTTCACTGTAAAAACTTTCACCCAAGATTTTCAGTTATTATTTAATGTGTTTTATTCTTCTTGTAAAACAGGTCATGTCATCTGCCAGGAAACGGCGACGTACCCAAAATGTGCCTGTGTCCAGCTCTTTGCCTCAATCTCCACAGACCAGTACGGCTTCACAAATTGATTATGTTAAACTTGCCTCTGAAATTATAAGGCAGCAAAATTCAACAGCAGTTTCAGCAGGCTGTGGAACTCCAGCATCCTGTACACAATCTGGTCCTTCCACCAGCCCTTCAACATCCACTGCTTCAGTTTCACAAGTTGCACAAGTCGCACCTGCCACTGCTCATGATGGTGGACATTCAGATGTACAAACAACCTCTGTTCCAAATCTCATTAACCGTATATTTTCAGGTGAGTCGCCTGCTGTTCAATCTACCCCCTCTGTACCCCTCCCGTTCAGTTTGGCTGATGGGATTCCCATTGGGGCCACAGTGTCCCAAAAAATTAAACAAAAAATATGGGATGATGAGTATTTAGATTTCCACTGCTTGCTTTCGTCCTATTCTGAAGATCCTCTGTCGATTGACATATCTCCAGGGATAATTAATGTCCAACAGAATTCCAAGTATAGGCATCCTCTCTCCATCAACCAATGGACTACTTGTTTTCTCACATTTATGGCCATTTATATTGAAAAACATTTGGTTGAGGCACCACATCTGTTAAAGTATGCTCTAACTGTGCGAGAGCTTCATCAGAATTTCGGTGACACTGCCTGGAGGAGCTACGATGAACACTTTCGCAAGCTCCGTCAAAGCCACAGGGTACCATGGCAACGCTATATTCATGACTTGGTCAAGCCCTCAAAGTACATTCGGCCCGACACCAACTCTTCCTCATTCAACAGGAAGCCGCAGCCCTTTCGGCTTAGAGTCTGCTTTGCCTACAATAGAGGCGAGCAGTGCAAAAAACACCCCTGTGGCTTCAAACATCTCTGCCAAGGCTGTCAAGGCAACCACCCAAAAATCAGATGCAACAATGCCTTTATGCAATCAAGTTCAGCCAATCACACCAGGCAGGTTAGACCTACAGCAACTTCCAACACCGGTAAAGGTTAACGTTCTCTCTTCTTTTCTCCGCGGCTATGACTCGACCCTATCTGCCTTTTTAATCAATGGTTTCACACTTGGTTTTTCCTTAGGCTGCATCAACAGGCCCCTTCCCTTACTTTCGAATAATCATTCTTCTGTTCGCCTACACCCTGATATAGTGAAAGACAAGATCGATAAAGAAATATTGCTCGGTCGTGTTTCAGGACCCTACAGTTGCCCCCCCTTCACTTCATTTATGTGTTCACCTTTAGGTTTAGTAAATAAAAAGGAACCTAATTCGTTTCGATTGATCCATGACCTTTCCTTTCCACTTGGCCAGTCTGTAAATGCGGGCATCCCAGATCAATATTCATGTGTTCAATATGACAGTGTTGAGACTGTTATTAACTTAGTTAAGGCATATGGTTCTGGGGCATTGATGGCCAAAACAGATATTCAGGATGCTTTTAGAATTATTCCTATTCACCCACAGGACTATCCTCTCCTCGGTTTTCAATGGAACGGTAGCTTCTATTATGATCGCTGCCTCCCAATGGGTGCCAGTACCTCCTGTCAGATTTTTGAGGCTTTTAGTTCAGCTTTGCAGTGGATAATGATCAATAAATTCAATGCTGTGTCACTGACCAATATGTTGGACGATTTTTTCTTCATAGGTTCAAATCTTACTCAGAAATGTGTCCGTGATCTTAACAACTTCATCAAACTTTGTGCCCTCTTAGGTGTACCTATTAAAGAGGAGAAAACTGTCCAACCCACCACAGTAATTACAATTTATGGCATTGAGGTGGACTCTATTCTGATGGAGTCAAGATTACCTGCAGAAAAAATTTCTAAATTAACTGGTCTCCTCCAAACTTTCAGTAGACGCCGCAAAGTTACACTTCGTGAGCTGCAGTCTCTTCTGGGTCTGCTAAACTTTGCTTGCTCAGTTATCCCATCAGGACGCGCTTTTTTACGTCGATTATATGATCTAACCTGCAATGTAAAACGCCCTCATCACAAAATCCGTTTGTCGATTGGTTCCAGAGCAGACATAAAAATATGGCTGCAATTTATTTCGCATTTCAATGGCTCATCAGTATTTCTACATGATACCTGGCTTTCTTCTGATCGTTTAGCTTTATACACAGATGCTGCTGGAAATTCAGACTTGGGATATGCAGCTGTGCTTGGCCCCAAATGGTTTGCTAACAAATGGTCTAATGATATGGCTCATTATCAGATTGCTGTCAAAGAGCTGTTCCCAATCGTTTTGGCTCTTGAACTTTGGGGTGCTTCTCTAAAGAATAAAAAATTGCTGTTCTTGTCTGACAATTCTGCTGTTGTCGCTGTTATCAATAAACAGTCTTGCCGGGATAAGATTCTTATGAGACTTGTTCGCCGGCTAGTTCTCGCTGCACTGTGCAACAATATTTGGTTTTGTGCTAAGCACATTCCAGGCAAACATAACATTATTGCTGACAAACTTTCCCGTTTACAATTTCAGACTGCCCTCCACTTGGCCCCTTGGCTAGACAGGACTGCCACTCAAGTTCCAGATCAATTGCTGACGATTTAGACTTAACAGCACAAGGACTGCTTCAAGCCTCACTTCAGCGTGCAACTAGATCAGCTTATCATTCAAGCTGGTCGTTGTTGTTTGTTTTTTCCAACAACGACATACATCTCCCAGTTTCTATGGTTTTGTTGTGTAACTTTGTTGCCAGTCTCTATCAGAAAGGTTACAGTCCATCTTCTATTGCAGGGCATATGTCTGCCATTAGTTATGTTCATAAATTATTGGACATACCTGATCCCACGCAGTCATTCCTTATTCGGAAGCTGTTGAAAGGGGCACAAAATCTCAGTAAGGCTCCAGACACGAGAATGCCTATCACTAAACAGTTGTTGCACCAAATTCTTAGCTCTTTAAATCACACGGCTGGTACAGCAATAGAGAGACACCTTCTGCAGTCTCTATTCAGCCTTGCTTTCCATGGTTTTTTCAGATTAGGGGAATTAATTCCAAAGACTGCTGCCAATGTAGACCGGGTTTTACAGGTCCAAAATGTTTCAGTCCTACCACACTCTAAAGCCGACCTCACTCTTAAATTTTTTAAAAATAATACCTCAAATAAACCATTTACAATCTCCATTCTGGCAGTTCCCTCTTCCCAGTTCTGTCCGGTTACTTTGTTATCACAGTACCTGTCAGTTTGTCCCCATTCTTGTGGCCCACTGTATCAGTTTCCAAGTGGTCAGCCTGCTACTTATTCTTATGTTGTCTACCAGCTCAGACTGGCACTCAAATTTGCTGGCTTGGACACCTCTCTATATAAAGGCCACAGTTTCCGAATTGGGGCTGCCACAGAGGCTGCCAGTAATGGATATTCTGAAAATGCTATCCAAAAAATGGGTCGTTGGAATTCCAATGCAGTCCGTCGCTACATCCGGATTGCCTGTTTCACATCCTAATTCATCAGTTGTATATCCTAAGCTAACACAGTCAATGTCAGCATTTGGCTGCGGGAAATTGTTTTTGTTATATTTCTTGCAAACATTGTCATGGTCAGCATTTGGCTGCATGTTCAATTTTTTTCCCCATCTCCATTGTCTTGTGCAGATTCTATTCCATGGGTTTTTCTTCATCCCATTTACCATTTCCTTTAACAAAGTTTTTCCCACCAATTCCTGGTCTCTTTATAATCCTTCCTTTCAATCATGGAGGTCAGCATTTGGCTGCTTCATAATTATTTTGCCTCAGCAGGCCACTCCCTTGTCAATTATAATATACATATCTGTAACTATCCAACATTGTGTATGTCTCCTCATTTATTTTGTTATACCATTGTATTTTTTGACATGCACATACTCTAGGCAGCAATTTGGGTGGCTCGTCTGTGGCATAATTTTTACGCCACCTTTTTGATTACATGTAGCTTTTGAGTATTGTTATTTTTATTACTTATTTTTTGTGTTATGTAATTTGACATAATGTATATATGTCTCTGCATTCATGGTATATTTGTTTATACCATGCTTATATTATAGATTGTATTTTATTATACCGTCATTAATAAATGACAATTTTCAATCATACCACATTGTCATAGTTTTTATTTAACATTTCATCAAAAACTAGCTTCCTTGCTGCCTTGTTTTTCTTCGAGGCTGTTTTACATAAATAAATATTATTCCGAATAATAGGATTTATGTAAACAGGGATCGAGGTTGGAACTGGGATCGAGGTTTTTTAGTCCCCATCGGACAAAGCAACTTCTTATATGACCCCTTATTTTATACCTTTTGGACTAACAACAACACAAGTTTGTAGTTGGCATTTTAAGCTAACCCGCCTCCACCCCGTCACCTTCCCTCATTTTTGCAATTCGTATTCTTTTAAGGACATTTTTAAGTTCATGTCAACCTGTTTTTCATATTCTGATATTCTGTGTATACAATACAATGCCTGTGTTAGATTGTTTTACTATTTGAATAGCAGAAATTTATCATCTAGATAACATTGTGTCTGGACAAGTAGTCTCGCTTTAGGTTTGTGTTGTGTTTTGCTGATCTATCTTTTATTATAACATTGGAAAAATAGGCAACAATTTTTATGCCACCTTTTTGATTACATGTAGCTTTTGAGTATTGCTATTTTTATTATTTGTTTTTGGTGTTATGTTATTTGACATAATGTTTATATGTCTCTGCATTCATGGTATATTTGTTTTTACCATGCTTATATTATAGATTGTATTTTATTAGGCATACTTTTTACGCCACCTTTTTGATTACATGTAGCTTTTGAGTATTGTTATTTTTATTACTTATTTTTTGTGTTATGTAATTTGACATAATGTATTTTATTAGGCATAATTTTTACGCCACCTTTTTGATTACATGTAGCTTTTGAGTATTGTTATTTTTATTACTTATTTTTTGTGTTATGTAATTTGACATAATGTATATATGTCTCTGCATTCATGGTATATTTGTTTATACCATGCTTATATTATAGATTGTATTTTATTATACCGTCATTAATAAATGACAATTTTCAATCATACCACATTGTCATAGTTTTTATTTAACATTTCATCAAAAACTAGCTTCCTTGCTGCCTTGTTTTTCTTCGAGGCTGTTTTACATAAATACATTTCTGTGAGACTGGAATTATTTGCATGTGCAACACGCTGTCTATTTTCCCACCACATTTGTTTGTTACTTGCATCAAATACATGGTCTACAGAGGCAAAAAGGGCATTCATTAAACTCTTTGTTTTGTGAAATAAATTCCCGCTTTTTAATTTGACCAGCTTCACTAATAATTTCTCTGAAACTTCAGTTGGTTTTTCAATAACTTCAACTTCTTTGAGTTCCCAATTATGATGTGCAAAAATTCCAAATATAATTACTTTTTGTTCATCTGTAACCTCCAAGGCTAATATTTTTGTATTTTGATCATTTTCCTTTCCCGCCATATTGTTCTATGAACTAATGACAATCGTTATTTCTTCCTATTCATTAAAAATTTCACCAAGGTTAAAGAATTTATAGGTGAATAATTTTGAATACTTTGGTAAAAATCTAAAATCAGCATTTTCCAAATTTCCCTCTATCTTTATAATTGCATAACACACTTATAAAAATTTATTACCAAATCAGTGTCACTGTTAATCTCTTGTCACAAGGTCAAGATGTGAAAATGTTTTCTTTATTTCTTTCCTAAATTGAGAAGGAAATTAAAAGTATTGATGTGGTCATCTTATCTTTATACAAGTTTTGTATAACGGTATACCTAAAGGCTGCAACCTGTTGTTTAATTGCAGATGTTAAATATATAGCACAAATACCAGTTGAATTTTGATGTGCCAGATGTGCACATTTCGGAAATTAATTCCTCATCAGTGACACTAAGACCGAAAAGTTTGATAATAAAAAACATAAGCCAAACAGTTGGAAATCAATGAAATCTAAAGTTCCAAAATAATATTAATCCAAATCAAGCTAAGGAATGCTTTGCATGAGGGAACAAACCTTAGTTTTAAACAAATTTTACAATTTAAGGCAGCTGAAAATTTTGTTAAATGGTACATTTTCTGACAGCAAAAAATACTGCCTACTGAGTTATGGATACCCTCGGGGAGTTTTACTCCACCAGCAGCGGCACCCACTCAGGAGTAGTAAATATATAGCACAAATACCAGTTGAATTTTGATGTGCCAGATGTGCACATTTCGGAAATTCATTCCTCATCAGTGACACTAAGACCGAAAAGTTTGATAATAAAAAACATAAGCCAAACAGTTGGAAATCAATGAATCTAAAGTTCCAAAATTATATTAATCCAAATCAAGCTAAGGAATGCTTTGCATGAGGGAACAAACCTTAGTTTTAAACATAAACATTCCCATTAACTTTGTATCAATTTATAAAATAAAAATGAATTTCAATCTTAATCTCACTTTAAACTTGTGATACAAAATGACTAGTCCAATAAAAAAGAGAAAATAGGCACCTTATTTTAGAATTGAATTTGCTGGAAATGATGAGAAAAAATTTGAGATTTTGCAAAAACTACAAAATGTTAAAGACGTCCTCGCAAAACAGCATGAAAAACCAATGGGAAATTTACAGACTTTGGAAGCATTATAAGATCATTGGCATAAAAAGTCAGAAGAACCATCACTATTGCCGACTACATCTACTGTACCAACTACTTACTTACAAGTACAGAAAAAAGATGCTAACGAAAGGATATTTTTATGTGCTGAATCTTCTATGAAAAACTTGGTCCAGATAACACAGTTCCACAAAAAAATCTGTGGTGATACTCTCAGAGTTACTAAGCTGACAGAAAGAGGACATGTTATAACAGGACATCTTTTGGCAAACATTCTCACAAGTATTTATGGTCATCTTCACCGTATTTGCCAAACTCGGTTATTTATGCAGTGGAATGTTTCCTTCCCACTACATTACATTTTGCCAAGGTTCCAGAATCGGACTGATTAATAAAGAAAAACGCAATGACTTTTTCAAACAGCATTCAGAAGATTCATTTGCCCAAGCACTGTCGAAGGAGATAAGTTTTAGTGCAAACGAAGAAAGGAAAATTGATGTTTTGACTGATGCAAGACACGGCTGGCGAGAAAATGCTAAAGATTCAAGCATTGTCACAAAATAATTTCCTGTCAAAACAACACAAAAAATGATGATCCAATAGCACAAAGGCATGAAAAAGTTGGCACAGTGCGGCTATATAACTATCTATCTGGAAAAAATGAAGCCGTTGGTATCCACACCCATGATAGAAATTTGTCAAAGAAGGAATGTCAATTTTAACCAAATGGAGTTAAAAAAATTAGGTCTTCATTGCAGAAATTTGCACATGGACCACTTAATTAAGAAGGAAAAATATGGAACTTAGTGACAAGGTTGAACCTATTTGCACCCATGTTTATTGGTCAGTAAAAAATTGTGGTGGTGATGCAGATGCACTTCGTTTGAGTTTAACAAACACAACAGAACACTACAAAAATAACCATACACATTGCCATTCTACGTCTGATGTAAACTGGATAAAAAATATGAAATATCTCGTATTATGTTCACAGATCCACAAGCCGGAAAATTATTAAATAATGTTTTATTAAATTCAAATATTTACAAATATGCAGAATACTACAGGTACGGTAAAGACACGTCCTATGTTGAAAGTTTTAACAATGTTGTTAATATATACCAGGATAAACGAATTGCATTTAGTGATGACATGTATAATGCAAGAACTAACTTGGCTGTCTGTCACTGGAATGAAAATGTAGATCGTGAACATACTTCTGTTTGGAAATCTAGAAATTTGTTTACCACAAGAACTTCGCGTGGGAAGAAAAATTATAAACAAGAGGCCCATGGGCCTTAACGCTCACCTGAAGATTTGTCGAATATTGTTTACAAAGTGCAGTAGACTACTACGTACAGAAACTTTAAAATTTTTCTCAAGTTAAGAACTCCCACAAAACTTAATCAGAAATATATCCACTCACATTTCATTCATAAGTAGCTTATATAATATGCATGAAGTAACTGTAGTGCAATGAATAATTTCCAAATCATTTATCAATTTCAGTATACTTATGCAGCTATGTCCATGACCTTTCAACATATATGACCTTGAACCATATCTGATTGTCATGTCAATACCTATAATATTCTAATATACATGCCTATGCATGAAATTAATAGCTTTCAAGATGATTAATAATTTAAGAATTCCTAAGTTGATATGACCTTGACCTTTGAACATATAACCTTGAACCATATATCAAAATGATCGTTGTCGTAATACCTACAATATTTTAATATACCTGCTTATACAAAAACTTAATAGTTTTCAAGACAATTAGCAATTTAAGTCCGTCCTTTGCAGCTGTGACCTTGACCTTTCAACATGACCTTGACCCATATATCAAAATGATTGCCATGTCAATACCTACAATATTCTCATATACATGCCTATACAAAAAGTTAATACTTTTTAAGATAATTAGCAATTTAAGTCTTCTTTTGCAGGTGTGACCTTGACCTTAGAACATATGACCTTGTACCATATATCAAAATGATCGTTGTCACAATACCTACAATATTCTAAAGACTTGCCAATACAAAAACTTAATAGTTTTCAAGATAATTAGCAATTTAAGTCATCTTCTGCAACTGTGACCTTGACCCATATATCAAAATGATCGTCATATCAATACCTACAATATTCTAATATACATGCCTATACAAAAACTTAATAGTTTTCAAGATAATTTTCTTCTGCAGCTGTGACCTTGACCTTTCAACATATGACCTTGAACCATATATCAAAATGATCGTCATGTCAATATCTACAACATTCTAATATACATGCCTATACAAAAAGTTAATAGTTTTCAAGATATAGTGACAAATATATAATTTTTAGAAATTTCTCCACTCAGTGCCTTATAATTTCCCCATTTTGAGCCCCATGGCTACCATTTGTGCAAATCTAAAAATACATGACCTAAGGATGTTATAAATGAAATAACTAAGGAATATCTCTTGTAGATTCAGAGAAGATTTTCAGTTTTGACAAGAGGGGCCCCAAGGGGACATAACTCCTTCATTTGTGCAAAACTGAAAGGGCTGCACACAGGCATGATGGTTACCAAGTTTCATTAAATTTGGCTCAGTGGTTTTGGAGGAGAAGATTAAAATGTAAAAAGTTATCATGGTTACCAAGTTTCATTAAATTTGGCTCAGTGGTTTTGGAGAAGATTAAAATGTAAAAAGTTAACGCACGACGGTGAACCATCGCAATAGCTCATCTGAGCTTTCAGCTCAGGTGAGCTAAAAATGTACATGCAAGTTTAGAGATAACATTTGGAAAAGATATTTGGATAAAATTTATTGATTCTGTTTAATTTTCATTTGGATTTACTGTGGATTAATGTATGAATTTAAAGGAAATGATGGAAATGCTTATAAATAAATATTGACAGTAAGTGAAACAACTTAAAAGCAAGATTGTTGTATTTATTGTTATGTGTTATATTCAATAGCATCCATATAACCGCATGGGTTTGTATACACCTGTGTTTACAACACCATGAAATTAATACCACACCACTACCATATATGCTTAATTGCTAACCCCTGGGTAATTTAAGTAGGTCAGCCCCGGTCTTTAAATGTTTTTACTGAAATGGGTATGTTTTTTTTCTAAATACGTGTAACATGTTTTTTAAGTGTGTCAGGTGTTTTTTTAACATTTTTAAGAAAAACATTTTTACAGTGTCTATAAATAATTCCTCCATATCAAGAAGAAAATCTCTTAGGCATTTGAGAAAGTTATTGGTGTCTGGAAAATTTAACAAGCCACACGATTTTATAATGTTCAAAGCACATTTCATATAAACCCATGTGAACCCTTTGCAATTTGCATCAACACTTCCCAAGCAAACCCTGTATGAAATTTATTCAAAGGCAAGAGAGAAAGTAGTGAAGATGATAAGAAATATAGACATTGTATTATCGGATAAGTATTTTTAAAAAAACAAAGGAAAGCATTTTGTATACAAAGATAACAATTTCAGAAATAACTATACAAATATAACATTATAGTAATTACCGAGGATCCAACACCAAAGAATTTCAGATGGCTGAAAAAATCTACTCTGGTATAATTTTCCTATTTAATTTCATTGATCCTCGACATAGCCCGACCTTTCCTTACATGTATCGTGAAGGTCGTGATACATCTTAAGTTGTTTAATATTTTAATATGATGGTTGTGAAATCTTCATATAATTAAAGCACAAATGAGGCCTAACCCCGCAGTGATTTTGCTCTGGTTTTTAAAAAATACCTTCTACCTTTTAGATTGGGAAAAATTTGGACCCTTTTTATGTCACATATTACGCTCAGAATTTTGAAATTCATTGCAAAGATCTTATATTGTGACAATATCTAACATTTTTGTCTGTCAGAACAGTTTTGGACAACTGGATTTAATTCAAACTATTTAATTGGGTGTCACTGTTGCCTTTTGGGGAATTTTAGTCTTATTTCTCAAGGGGAAACTACCTTTATTCGGTAGTAATTTTAGGCAAACAAAACCACTGCCCCGCTTCAAGGTCCCCTAATGCACCCAGATGTTGTCCGAAGCAACAGCTTCATTCAGTCTGAATTTCCTCTGACCCTAACACACTTTATGCTTGATGGTTGCGTGTAGGGTCAGAGGGAATTCGGACTAAACTCAATTATGATTGATGTAAAATAAATATAACCTAAGGGGGCAAGAATTGCTTCACCTGACTTTATTTGAAAGATTTCGTTCAAATATATAAAACATTCTTGATTATCATTTACTGGGCATTCTATTGTGCGCCGGTTGCACTCTTGTCAAAGAGAATTCAGCAAGAGAGGAATTTAATTTAGCGGAAGTTGCCTCCACATTCCAGTCATATCTTGGTGGGAAATTCGTCGAGTGCAGTCGGATTTGACAACTATTTTTTCTGGAGGTGTGCCAAACATTGTTCTATTACATTTCGGGTCTAATGACCTTAGTGATTTCACTGAATCTGTGGATGCAGTTTTCAGAGAATACACACATTTGATCCTGTGCCTAAGATACACCTGGCAGATTTCGAAAATTATAATACTGGAGACAATTCTTCCCCATTATTCCCGTTGTAGGACACGTTTTCCTTTGGACATTCCCACGTTTAATAACGGGGTTGATGAATTTAACAGATAAGGAATTTAACAGAAAAGGTCAAGCTTTTTCACAATCATTTCCCGGCTGTTTTTATAAAAAGTTGAATGGTTTCTGGACATGCCAAGAAACAGAGGTGTATTATCCAGATGGTGTTCACCTTAGTCTGTCGGGAAATATATAATATACCATTTATCTAAATTTTCAGCTGCCTTAAATTCTAAAATTTATTAACAAGAGGCCCAATAGGGCCTGTTATGCTCAACTGGCTGCATATGTAAGACAATGTTTGTTTTTGATTGAAATGCTGTTTAACGTTCAACTCAAGAATATTTCACTTATATGGAGACTGTCAATTTTGGAAATGGTGGAGGACACTGGATTATAGGAGAAAACCACAACCAAGCAGCAAGTTTACTGACAAACTTTCAAAGATGAAGTGCTAGCCCACTTGGCATTAATGCACAATGTCAGGGGTGAAAGGTGCTGTGATTCGTAACATCGAATGTTTAAGACCACACAGCCACTGTGGTGCCTTTAAGACAATGTGATGTGGTTACCATAATTGGTTCATCAGCTTAAGATGGGAAATAAATTGAGCTTATGGCCATTTTTGCTTCAATAAAGCCTACTTTGCAACACACATGCAGGCATGCTTCACTATGCCATAAACTCAGCTTGGTTTAGCCAGTTGAGCTTAGAATAGATCCACAATGGCTTTTTTATATATATATATATATATCTAGTAACAACAGGCATCTTAGACTGGTTCAAACTTTTTTTAGGCCTATGTAGGAACCTTCCACAGGCAGTTTGGTTCCAATTCGCCCAGTGATTTACTAAATATTACACCTAATTTGCATATTTCTTGAAAATTGGGTCAATAAAAATTTTTTCAGAAAAGAATATATATTTTGAATCCCATACAGTATACTTTCTATATTTAAAATTTGAGCTCAATTGGTGGAAAAAAAGATCAACAATGGTCTTTTTTTTCTATTTTTAGTTATGACGGCCATCTTGGATGTCAGGACGGGTTGCCTGGTACCACCTTTAGTCAGGCTGACATTTGGACCTTCCACACAAAATTTCATTCCACTTGGCCCAGTTGTTTCAGAGGAGAAGATTTTCAAAGATTTCACTAAATATTACACCTTAAGCATAATTCTTGAAAATTGGGTCAACGAAAAAGTTCTCATAAAAACCCTTTAAATATGTTGAATGCCCTGCTATCTACTCTCTACATTTCAAATTTGAACAAAAACGGTTGAAAAATGACTCAGCAATGGCTGTTTATGGGTTTTTGCTATTTATTAATAACAGCGGCCATCTTGGATGTCTGGCGGGGTCGCCTGGTACAAACTTTGGTCTACCCCACCAAGGGACCTTCCACATTAAATTTGGTTCCAATTGGCCCAGTGGTTTCAGAGGAGAAGATTTTCAAAGAATTGATTAAATATTACACCTCATTTGCATAATTCGTAAAAATCGGGTCAACGAAAAATATCTCATAAAAACCCGTTACATATGTTGAATGCCCCGCTATCTACTCTCTACATTTCAAATTTGAACAAAATCGGTTAAAAAATGACTCAGCAATGGCTATTTATGTGTTTTTGCTATTTATAGAAACAGCGGCCATCTTGGATGTCGGGCGGGGTCGCCTGGTACAAACTTCGTTCTACCCCACCTAGGGACCTTCCACACCAAATTTGGTTCCAATTGGCCCAGTGGTTTCAGAGGAGAAGATTTTCAAAGAATTGATTAAATATTACACCTCATTTGCATAATTCGTAAAAATCGGGTCAACGAAAAATTTCTCATAAAAACCCGTTAAATATGTTGAATGCCCCGCTATCTACTCTCTACATTTCAAATTTGAACAAAATCGGTTAAAAAATGACTCAGCAATGGCTATTTATGTTTTTTTGCTATTTATAGTAACAGCGGCCATCTCGGATGTCGGGCGGGGTCGCCTGGTACAAACTTTGGTCTACCCCACCTAGGGACCTTCCACACCAAATTTGGTTCCAATTGGCCCAGTGGTTTCAGAGGAGAAGATTTTCAAAGAATTGATTAAATATTACACCTCATTTGCATAATTCGTAAAAATCGGGTCAACGAAAAATTTCTCATAAAAACCCGTTACATATGTTGAATGCCCCGCTATCTACTCTCTACATTTCAAATTTGAACAAAATCGGTTAAAAAATGACTCAACAATGGCTATTTATGTGTTTTTGCTATTTATAGTAACAGCGGCCATCTTGGATGTCGGGCGGGGTCGCCTGGTACAAACTTTGGTCTACCCCACCTAGGGACCTTCCACACCAAATTTGGTTCCAATTGGCCCAGTGGTTTCAGAGGAGAAGATTAAAGTTTACGCACGCACGCACGGACGCACGCAAAACCATGCCATAAGCTCAGCTGGCTTTAGCCAGTTGAGCTAAAAACTAAGGTTTGTTCCCTCATGCAAAGCATTCCTTAGCTGGATTTGGATTTATAAAATTTTGGAACTTTAGATTCATTAAATTTCAACTGTTTGGCTTATGTTTTCCATTATCAAACTTTTCGGTTTTATTGTCACTGATGAGGAATGAATTTCCAAAATGAGCACATCTGGCACATCTATATTCAACTGGTATTTGTGTTATATATTTCAATATTATTAGAGCAGCTATTGTTATGGTTAAGAAACAGTTGGAAATTTGAGTGCTAAGTGACATTAATCCTCAGGACTTGGTAAGGTCTCTGTATATTCTGGTTGTATTTTAATTTAAAATCACCACAGCATTTGTTTTATACATTTGCATGTTATATATGCTTAATTTAAGATACGTTTTATAACTTTAAACATATGATTGTAGTGCAATGGTAAAAGGTTTGTTACTCTTTCATGGGTTAGCACAGTACTAGAACTATTATTATTATTGGCACTGCAGTGAAAGTGCTTTTAATATATTTGTTAGCACAGTAGTGAAAAAACTTTTAAAATTTTAGCAGTGGTGAACATGCTTGTATATTTATATTAGCACAGTGGTTATAGTGCTTTTAAAGTTTTTAATGTAAGCACAGCGGTGAAAGTGCTTTTAGAATATCTACTTAGCACAATGGTGAAATTGCTTTTATAATTTAGCAAGGTGGTGAAAGTGCTTTTATAACATTTACTTAGCACAGTGGTGAAAGTGCTTTTATAATTTTAGCAAAGTTGTGACAGTACTTTTGTTATAATTAGGTTGGCTTTGTGGTGGAAAGTGCTGTTGCAAATTTTTGGCACAATGTAACTGCTTTTATACTAATTGGGTTTGCACAGGGTTGCCTGTGTTTTGTGAGTTTTCTTTGTGCTTTTCTAATTTAAGCACAGTTGTAAAATTTCTTTTATTACATTTACGTTTACACAGTGGTGAAAGTACTCTAATTGTTTACGTTCAAGTGATGTATGTGTTCGATTAATATATGACACATTCTGACTTGTTGTTTTTGATCTTCCTTATCTTGTCAATGTTGATAAGTGATTTTTTTTCTGCATTTCCATTTTTTCCTTTTCAATTTTACCTTCTTTCCTGAAATTTAATATTTTTTTGTCTTTTTCTCTATATATTTTCCTTGATATGGGTAAGGACTGGTATGTTTATTATCTATCCAGCTTTTCTTCTTCCCGATAACATATATATTCCTTATTTAATTTTAGCCATGCCTCGCGTCACAAAGCGCAAACTTGCCACAGCTGCTGCAGGGTCTGAGGATCAGTTGAAGGAGCAATAAATGGCTAAGAGTGGCTACTCTGGTTATTGCTTAGTTATCGAAAGACTAGTTCAACTCTTCCAGCCCTGAAGAAAAGAAAAACTGGGAAACAACAATGAAAAAACAGAATCAGGTAATTCATCTGATTCCTCAGAAAGTGATGGCGAAAGTTCATCAGAATCATCTGGTTCTGACTCTGAAATGTGTCGCCAAATTTCATCATTTATTGTTTCAGAGGTTTCTTATAAAATAAAACAAACAATTTGGGCAGACAATTATGTCAACTTTGAGGACCTTATGCCAAGTTTCGGGAAACACATTCCTACTCATAACATTTAATTGCTTGAGGACCTTATGCCAAGTTTCAGGAAACACATTCCTATTCATAACATTGAATTGCAGAGAAAATTTGGCAGTTCTACATTTACCCTTTGCAAAGCGGCTCCACGACAAACCATAAAGACTATATACCTGTGGACCTCCCATTAGGAGCTTCCTTGCCATTTACTCTCAAAAATTTCCCAAATTATCCGCAGACGTTTTGAAGCACGCAGAGATTGTTCGTGATCTAGCATCACGTCGCCCTGGTGATTCCTGGCTGATTTATGACAAACAAGTTCGCATGGATCGTCAAGCTCGGGGTACTCCATGGGGTAGTATTCACATGAAATACTTGGTCATGGCTGTCACACCCATTCAGAATAAAGAGCACTTTAACAGCGTCAAATTTCAATTCCCAATGGATTCTGCATCAGTTACAAAAAACGTGGCACCTGATTCTCTATTTGTTTGTCAATACAAGCACTTCTGTTGCCAATGCAAGCGAAAACATCCTCTGGTCCACTGTCCATCAACCAATGTCGCACCTGGAACATCATCCTCCAACCAATATGGACAGGCAACTGTCAATACCTCAGGAGCTACCTTTGCAGCAGTCTCCAACAAACATTCATAACCTTGGTTTCTCCCCAATTAATACATGCAAATTGCAAAAATATCTAGATGGATACCAACCAAAAAAGGCAAAATTCTTGCTTGAAGGATTCACATTTGGTTTCAAAATTGGATATCCAGGCCCACTGACTTCTGTTCTTGTAAGTATTAACGATTTTGTTCTAATTAAGTGATTTTGAGTGAAATGAACTGCAATGTTTTATTCAAACTTTACTCTAAAGGTCTCGGTGATCAAGTGGGTTAAAGCCAACAATGATGTCTCTCGCCACCTAGGGTAAAATTACGGCTACATCTGAGAAAGTTTCGCTTGTTTAAAATGAGTGATTTCTTCGACAGAAATGATTGTCTCGATATTTAAATTGAACGTAAACACCATTACTCATATTTTAATTCTTTTTCATTCCTCCAACTAAACGTGTAAAATTGGAGGGTAGACTTACCACAACCGTAAGTATTATTTCAAATTCACATTAAAAAGTATTGTTAAAATAATTTTGTTCATTATAAGACAACTATTTGTTAGGTTTCTACTGAATAATATTATTTCCGAAATGTGCACATCTGGCACATCAAAATTTAACTGGTATTTGTTATATATTTATATCATAACAACGGCTACTACTTATTTTGAGTCTATTAATTGGTGTTTATTGAATTTTTTCCTTTGGATATATACCATTAAACGTTCAGTTTCAAGCATGTGAACGGGATTTGTTTTAAGTGGTCTATTTTGTTCTATTTATTATTTCAGCTCCAAAATAAAGGAATTTGAGGAAACAGAGACAGAAAAGAAAAAGAAATTGTACTGAAGTTACGTCTTCAGCATTAAATAAAATAATTAAAAAAGAAATAGACAAAAAATATTTACCCTCAAACTTGAGATTCAGTTTTAAGTATTAATGCTGAACTCTTGTTTCTTTCGGGGGTAGATTGTTTTGTCATATTTCGACTTGAGAAGACAGGGAAATCCAGAATTAGAAGTTAGAAAACAGGGTGTCGGCCAAGCTGTAAGTACATGTTTTAATAAATATTAAATTATTATTTTTATTTCGACTTACCTTGAGAAGACGTGTAGATCGGTACATACTTGAAATAAACTGTGTTGGAAATTCTTCCCCTTTTATGTTTGTTCCCTTATGCAAAGCATTCCTTGGCTGGATTTTGGGTTTATATAATTTTGGAACTTAAGATTCATTAATTTTCAACTGTTTGGCTTGTTTTTTATCTATCAAACTTTTCGGTCTTAATGTCACTGTTGAGGAATGAATTTGGCAGAGCAAAATTTAACTTTGTGTTATGCATAGATCAATATAACATTTTTACATGATAGAGTATAATCTATGATAAATATGTGAATTTTGCATCTCTACGGTGTCCCAAAACTTCCTGGGCGCGAGAAACTTCCCTGGGCTTTAGCCTGGGATTAATTTACTCCCTGGGCTTATAATTGAGGTACCCGAAGAGGGTACCTTTTCAAAATATTGACACCTGTTTAGAAAAACTTTTTTAAACTAGACTTTCTATTTTCATTTTGTGCCTAATTGCATTTTAACATGGGTTAAAAATATGATTAAGGATACTGTTTGTGTTTGTAGGTTGTTTTTTGGAGTTTGTACCTGCGCACAAAAATAACATGAATATAGAAGTAAAACCATCCACAGTGTAAATTTCAGCTTATGGGCATTTTCAAAAAAAATGAGGCTTTTTAAACTTTTTCATCTTTACTCTTTACTATAAGGAATAACTTGCTTTTAACTATGCAGGGAAATGTATTGTGGCCTCCTCATTGTTGTCATAAAATTTTACTAAAATATCTTTACTAATAAAAAATTGTCAGCTAAATATGTGGTCAAAAATGTCAGGAGTGTAACGCTTTTAGTGTGACATTTTGCATGACAGCTATATTTCTAAGGCTCATAGAAAAAATGTGTATAATCATGGATCTTTTTATCTGACATTTTATACTGATGTATTATGTTAGCTTTTGTTTCAAACTATATCAATGTTATATCTGAAAGTTTCAATACTTTTCAACTTGGTTAAAGAAAGATGGTGGTTTAAAAAAACGAAGTTTAAAATTCCCTCTCTTTGTAAATAGATTATTATCACCGCCTTAATGTTTGTTAATAATGCATCATTGCTTCCTAGCTATATCTCTAAATGTGTTAGCTTTATAAATAAACAGTTTTTTGTGAACTTTTCCTCTTAGCAAATTTGGTTTGCTTGACGTCAATGAAGTAACCCCTAAATGTCAGGAGTGTAACATTGTACCTTTTCAATGCCCCCTAAAAGCATTAAGCATGAAAGTTATACAATGTATGCTTTTATCTTGAAGTGCATGATCATAAGTGATGATAAATATCATTGGCTTGCATCTATGATACAGCAGTGGTCTCGAATGTGATCATAAGTGATGTCAGGAGTGTAACAGCTTTTTATGCTTTCTAGTATAGGTCATATTTCATTAAAAAGCAAAGTTGTAGCTCATTTTAACAGGAGTAGCTGATACAGATACAACATGGAGAGGTACATAAGATTGGTTTACATGTGTTTTGGTATCATTTTATGAATTTTTTGAGAATCAGTCTGCAAATGTGTTCATATTTTGTCTAAATCAGTCATTATAAATATTAGCTTTCAGCTTTTTTG
Source organism: Tegillarca granosa (assembly GCA_029721355.1). NCBI lineage: Eukaryota > Metazoa > Mollusca > Bivalvia > Arcoida > Arcidae > Tegillarca > Tegillarca granosa. The sequence continues at coordinate 230,816 of JARBDR010000107.1, forward strand.
CTAAAGTGTCAATTAAAACACATTTATCAAAGAAAAACAATGCAAGCCCAATTAAGTTAACATATAATTTTGTTGTTCCTTCAAGAATCATTTTGTTTCTCGGTGTTTTTCACTAGAATGTAAAATGTTACACTCCTGACCTAAAAAATATGAAATTGCACTGTTGATGGAACTTTTGTGTTTAAGTAGGTAGTGACCCATTTGGAATGGAGCAGAATTTAGTTATAAGGCTGCCAGCCATTGAAAGGCTAAGAAAAAGGGTCTCTGACGAAAAAAAAGACAGCAAATCCACAAGTAGTTCAAAAGAAAGAGTACGAAAGTATAGACAAAAATTGAAGAATGATCCAACATACAAAACAAAATTAGCAGAGGTCAAAAAGAAAAACAAGGAAGAAAATAAGTTATACAAAGCCAGAATAAGAAGCCTAAGAAAAGAAAATGAAAAAGTAAATGCAGATTACAAAGCTAAACAGAGGTTATGGAAGAGAAACAGTAGGAAGCGACAAGCAAAAAAAAAAGAAAGTATAATAAAACAGTCAACTAAACAAAGTACAGATAAGAAAATTACAAATAAGAGAATGACAAGAGCAAGTATCAGAAAAAATGCACAGAGAGCCCATCTTCCAAAAGACTCTGAAACCTGGGCCAGCACAGTATCACATTTGATAAGAAATGCAACACCTAAAAGAAAAAGTCTCCTGTTAGGTGGAACCAAATACACTGAAAGGGTTGCTGAAGTTATCAACATAAACAAAAAAGGAAGACCAGTCAAAGAACATGAGCATGTAAAGAAAAAATTGGCTTTTTCATGTGATAATCTGTGGAAAAAGAAAAAGAGTCTGAAACAGTACCAGCGTAGAAAAATGTCCCCCAAAACACCCAAATCAAAATTATATTTTGAAATGTGGAGACCAAAAGTAAAAGCATTTTTAGAAGAAAACTCCAGAGTGATGCCAAATAAGAAAGATACCATTTTAATTAATGGAAAACATGTGGCTAAGCATCATCTACTTTGTTCAAAGTCAAAACTTTATCAGAAATTTAAAGAAGCCAATCCTTTATTTTCCAGAAAATTAACAACTTTTTTGAAACTCATTCCAAAGAACTTTAAAAACCTTGATCTGAAATGTAGAAGGGTATGTGTTTGCACTAAAGACTACAATTTACAACAAAAAATAGCAGCTTTAAACAAGCTTGCAAAGCAACATTCACAGTCACTAAATCTTGATGTTACTACCACAACTCGTCAACTATCTGATTTAACAGTTTGTCCACATGAGGGAACCCCAAACAGAGTCTGCATTGATAGAGAATGTAGTAGTTGTGGAACAGACAGCATTAAACTTTTCTATAGGCCACTGCTTGAAAGATGTGAGAAAGATGAAGTAATCAAATATCACCAATGGGAAACTGCTACTGAATCTTACACAAACAGGTTTGGCGTGAAGAAACATTTAACACGATGGATGCAAATTGAGAAAAAAAGCAGCATTCCAGATCTTGTTGAAAGTCTTGTATCGTCTATGGAGTCATTTACATCACACATTTTCAGGGCAGACTATCAGCACAAAATGGAATCAGATCTTATGGCGAATCTACCAATTGATCAGTGTGTGGCAGTTATGGATTTCTCTGAAAATATAGCTTTACAACCACAAGATGAGATAGAGTCTGCACACTGGACTACTAAACAGGTTACCCTCCACCCAATATTTATAATACGCCATCATGCAAGTAGTACAGAAGAGGATCCAAAAATAATAAAAGAGTCAATTATTGTTTTATCTGATAATCTTACACATGATTCAAATGCAGTATATGTCTTCACAAACCAGTTACTTGTTTACTTGAAAAACACACCTAGTCCCTGTCCAGTGAAAGTACTACATCGCTTTTCAGACAACTGTGCAGCCCAGTATAAATGCAAGGATGCATTTTACCATCTGTTTCTACTAGAACAACAACATGCCATACAGGTGATTTACCATTATACTGAATCTGGTCATGGAAAGGGGCCTAGTGACGGTTTAGGTGCTGCAATAAAGAAAAAACTAGAACGGTTGATACTTGGTGGAAAAGTAATAAACAATGCCTATCAAGCTTACCTTGCCTTGAACCAAAATCAAAATGGAAAACTGAATCAGAAAATTATCTTTCTTCCAGAAAATAAAATGAAAAAATCCTTCCCAGTGAAAAACAATCAAATAAAAGTTCTGAAGGGAACACATAGTTTTCATATGGTTAGAAACCTGAATTCCAGTAGTGACGTATTGGTCTGTAATGATTTGAGTTGCTCATGTTTGGTCTGCATCAACTCTGCAATGGAAGGGCCGTGTTACTTCAGTAAATATCAGCATGAGACCCAGTACCTTAGCCTTTCAACTGGTAAAGTAGTTGCTCTAGAAACTGTAGAAAGTAGAATTTTCTTGCCTGACACACCTACTAATCAATGTATCCTTTGCATGTATCAGTGTTTGCTTGTAATTTTTTTAAAAAATGTGTGTATTCTGTACATACTTTCTTTACTGCTTTCTGTGTGCATATATAATTTTTGCTTGCTTATCTAAACATAAACACCTTAACATTAAAAAGCATTTGTTGGTGATGGTACTAACAATAACCAGGTTGAGGGAGATGCTAGTCTCACTGTTACTGAAGATACTGATCTCATGAAAGCAGTGCAACAAAACAATATATCAAATGAAACTCACTTGAACCAGTGCATGAGACAAATACAAACATACACGAACAAAGTCACATTGAAAGGTTGGAAAGTCAGAATGGAGACTCCTAGTGATGGTAACTGTTGTTTCTGGGCAGTCAGCGACCAACTAGACAGAGTAGGAGCTGAAGTATTTACACACATAATGCTTAGGCATAATGTAGTGAAACATATGGAACAGTATAGTGAAGTAAGTTTTCATTATATTTTTATTGTACTCAACATTTCTTATAAATGTGACAGGACTGGTACTATCTATGAGTCGGGAATTTGCTTCCTCTCCTGTAACACCCATTCTTATCTCCAGTGTTCTGAATATCAAATTAAACCGGAGATGCTAAGATTTGGCATATGCTTAGCAAATGTTCTGCTAAGTCCATTTTTCAGATTATTTACTATTTCTTGCTTGAGTTTCAAGTTTAATATTCTCTTTACATTGATCGTTTTCTAGATTTAATATTTAATAATTATTAAACTTTGATTGGTTAATTTATTTTGTGGTTATTTTTCTTTAAATTACTTGATATATTACAGTATACTTATATTCATCTTATATTATAAAATTCTACAGGCTCATAAAAGAGAAGTAGGCCAGTTTTTGACAATTGATGTAGATACCTACTTGCAAGAAATGAATAAGGAAGGGACATATGCAGATCATGTTTGTTTGCAAGCATTGTGTGATATGCTGAAGTGTTCTATTTTGGTTGTGCATTCAGAGACTGCAGATGTCACTCTTAGTCCTGAAAAATCGCCAACATTGGTACTTGGATATTTGCCGGAACTGAAGCATTATCTTAGTCTGGAACCATTAATCAGGTATTATAATCTGAAGATGTAGACACTTGAAAATATAATACACTGAATACACATAATTATTTGAAATATGTTTTTAAAAATATAAATGATTCATTATTCGAAAAGGTAAAAATCTTTAATTTCTATTTCAGTTTGAAACCAGAAGATTTTGTTGCAGTGAAAATCTCATCAGGAAAGAGAGAAAAACTATTTACAGCAAAGGTAAAAAATCATTTTAAGACAAGAATTTAAATTCCTAACATACATGTATACATTTGTAAGAAAATTATTTTTTGTACATGAATTTATTTATATTTGCAGGTGCTACAAATTGAAGGAGATGTTAAACTTCGGTTCCTCAAACCTACTGGATCTGTAGGAGTATACACATGGGCTGATGAAGAGTATTCTTGGCAGCCATTGTCTGACATAGTGCAAAAGCTTAATAATCCTAAACTATTGCCAGGAAGAGGAATTAAACTTAAATTTGACTGTGAAGAAATAAAACAGTTAAAACTGTAAACTAATATGTATAGCATGAGAAAAAAAGCTGAGTTATCAGCAACTTTAAATGACGATGTCAGGAGTGTAACGTTTTGAATTTATGTAGTTTAGGTTTCCTGTTTGAAAAATGTTAATGTTACTACTTCAGTTGTTAAGTCTTGATTAATTGTTGATTTTTTTACATGAAAGAAATCAAATAATCAGTTTAAAAAGTCAGTTGTTGTTCATATTCAATTTTGCAATGTTTGAATTTGTTTATTTTGTCTCATTTTGAGGTTGCAATACATTTCTATTTTGAAAATCCTAGTGTAATTATTTTTCTTTTATAATTCTGAAGTATCCTTAGTCATAAGGATGAAACAGAAAACCCAATTAGTTTTAAAAACTTGTTTCTTAGCTATGTTGTTATCTATGTCAGGAGTGTAACATATTTGCTTAAAAACCTATATAATTCAAAAACTGTTGCCACACATAAACTGTCTGTTCAGTTTATCTCAGATTAATAAAACCTATTAAAAGAGGTTTTAGATTTTTATTTTATGAGTATTAATCATTGAAAATATAGATATTATTTAAAATATAAAAACTTATTGAACCAGATTTTGAAAAAAATGACCAAAAAACTGATGAAAATTTGTATTTTTTAGAAATATCACTTTTAGTATCGAGGTATTTATTTCTAAATTTAAATTTCATATATACTGGACAGTTTTACAAAGATTTAATTTGAATTGACAACATTTATTACAAATCAAGTGAGGAGTTAAATTCTAAGGGGTGAAGATGTTTTTTTGCAAGTTGTTGTTAATGAAACATGTATTAAAATTCTTTGTGTTAAGCTATCGTCAAGTGTTATGTTGTTTTTGAAACTTGAAAATCTGTAGACTTATTGGAAGTAAAAAATAAATCTTAGGTTGGAAGTTTATTTTTGACCCTCAATGTCACACTTTTGCCTCATTTTTTTTGAAAATGCCCATATAGCTCTTTAACTAAGATACCGACTGAACAAGAATTCCAGGGACTAAAAATGCCTCGGCTAGTTAGTTTTTGATCGAGTATAAAATACTTTACTTTAACATAATTTTTACCATTTAGACACACCACCGCCGACGGAAATGTAACACCCATGTCTTGCATTATGGCGAGAGAAGATGCTTCTCGACAAGCAAGATCTATCGAAGGTAGGAATACTTATCATACTATCAATAAAATAACTGTTCAAAATGAAAGAGCTAATCGACAAAGAAATGTTGAATGTTATAACTGTGGGAGAATGGGGCATATTGCAAGGGATAAAAAGTGTCCAGATAAGGACAAGAAATGTAGAAAGTGTACAAAGGTGGGACATTTTGAGAAAAAGTGTCATGCAAAATTGGGAACAAAGTCTAGTAAAGAACGAGGAAGTAAAGGAACTGGGAGAAGTGTAACCGAAATTCATGGAAATAAAAGTGAAGAGGAATATGCATTTAGTGTCCACGACTGTAATTTCAATGATGTGACAATAAAGGCCAATGTTGGAGGTGTTCCATTAAACATGATTATTGATTCTGGTGCCAGCTGTAACGTAGTGGACAAAGAAACGTGGGAACATTTAAAACTTATGCGGGTGAAATGTAAATCAATACGAAACTCCAAAACACTGTACGCATATGGTAGTGATCAATCATTAAAAGTGGCTGGAACTTTTATTTGTGACCTAGATTATCAGAATGAAAAACTATCTGGTGTGAATTTTGTTGTAATTGAAGGGAAAGGTCATGCACTCTTGGGAAGAGATACAGCTATTAAATTGGGAGTGTTGAAGTTAGGACCAAATGTGAACTATATAACAGAGACAGACGGAAAATCAATTAAAGAGACATTCCCACAATGTTTCAAGGCCTGTTAGGGAGATAAAGTTACCATCAAAATTTAAGGATTTTGTAATGTAGTACATGTCATTTAGTGTTAGTTTATTTAGGTGTAGAGACTGATAGACAATATAATGGACTTAAATTAATCTTTACTGATAGTGTTTAGTATTTGGTTTTCTGACAGAAATCGTTTTGTTTCGATATAGCATCATATCTAAAAGGGGGAGGGATGTAGTATATGCACATGTATATATTTTATAGTATGCCCGCCGTCAGAGATAGAGAGTGTGTGTGTCACTGTGCGATGTAGATAGAGATGTATGCCTGCTGATGTTGATGTTGTCTTGTCATGCGCAGTATATACACTTAACTGCACGTGTATCTGTGGTAGAATAAATATGTAGTCTAGAAGTGTTAGACGTGTTTTGTCTTCTTTACAACGACACTACACCCCCACACCTTTAATGGCTGCAGTTCACAATGGCACATCATCAGAAACTAAAAAAAATAAACACAGATCTTCGTAAGAGTTTAAGATGCAAAATTGCAGCATGCTAATTGATAGTGTTTTAACACGGGTTACAAGTATGGCAGGCCCCCGGTTTTACCATCATTTCTTTAGGCCAATAAGATTTTTCTTAACTCGAATCTGACATAATTTTTATACTGGAATTTAATTTGTGACTTTGAAAATCACTTCAGCTAGTTCAGGGTAATAAAAAGTGTTTTCAGTTGTTAAATATATTAATTCAAACTTGAGAAATTTAAAATTTAGACCAGGTACCGCACGAAATTATATTCATTTTAGGAGTGCACATGTAATAAACCATTAGGGCGTGGTCGAATGAACGTTTCGTTTTTTTTACACTTGTACTGGACATTTCGTCCAATCTGTGAATGTTTACATTCAAACTGAGAGTGCGATTTGTGGTCGGTTATCGTGAATGTTATTAATACTACAATACTGTCTAACATTTATCACTTAGCAGCAGGTCAGTATTATCGGCTTGCGTTTTGCTCGTGATTTTACATGGTCCGCATAAGGCCAATAGCTTGCTCTGTGCTCGTGACAATACCGGACAGATGGTCCGTTCCATCAGCTGGCTTTGTGTTCTTGATATCACTGGGTTGGGGATCCGCATAATCATCTGGTGTTATGCTCCTAACACTACTAGGCAGAGGGTCAGCACCAACAGCTGGCGTTGTTCGCTTGACATCACTGGGCATAGGGTCTGCGCCATCAACTGGCGTTTTGCTCTTGATATCTTCAGGTTTAGAGTCCGCATCATTAGTTGGCGCTGTGTTCCTTTCATCACTAGCCAGAGAGTCCGAATCACCTGGCGTTGCGCTCGTGGCATCACTAGTCAAAGGGTCCGCATCATCAGCTTGTGGTGTTTCACAGGTATCATTTGTTTCTGTGCACACGTTATATGTTAAACATTCTTTGGCATCATTTGGTTGACGATTGATTACATCGGATGATATAGTATGTAAGGCATGTTCTCATTATTTGTGGTTGAAATTTGTTTGAACATTCGATTTGCCTCTGTTCCAATCTCTACTGTGACTTGGACAGTAATTAAAACATAAAATAATGGAACTTGATTTCAGACATAACTGCAAAACCACTATCTGTCTGGTAATGACAGCATTTTGTAAGGTTTTTGCACTTTTGACCCCCTGGTTTGGTGTGTGTACTGTAAATTATGCAGGTGAATTTTTTGGACAAAAAAACTAGCAAATATATTAATTATTCTCTACTACTACATAAGATATCTCAACATAATTTGAAGTATGTATTGGTTTTTGTTTTGTAATATTTAAGGATCTGTTTAAAATACAATGGATTATTCTTGAAAAATACGACATGCTCCCTTATTTAAAGAAATATCGTGGTTTAACGATTGCTATTGTGTTTGTCCCCGCTGATGGCTGAGATACTATTGGATCAAAATAAATAACTACGATTTGAATCGTTGTACACCATACTTCTTTACTTGTATACCACATGTTACAAACATCTGTGAGCTTTTGGACAAGCTGCACTTCTTTTAAAACAATCTACAATAATAAAACAAATCTTTTTAGTTTACGTTGAACTTTATTCTTTTCTGGGTTGGAGTCATTAGATATATGTTCTGCATGCAAGCAGAGAACAAAATATAATATACAATGAAATAAAAATTCAATCTTCAATAATAAAAAAAAACATAAGTTCTATTTGACATGTATACTCACAAACAATAATACAACATAATTGTATTTTCAGTTCCATGACAAAAGTCAAAGTAAACAGAAATGTAAAATGTGGGGAAGACTAGCTGTTTAAAAACATATTTTAAATATTGAGGGTGAACTATCTAAATAATTTTAAAAAGGGAGCAATGCCAAATATAAATAATTTAGACAACAACATGTACATAAACTTACAAAATTTGGCAAAGTGATTGGTAACAAAACTTAGTCGACAAAAGTTTCGAATAAAGATAAAAATACAATTTACACTAAGTTTGTCAAGTTGTTTACAGACGCTTTAGTTCACGTTGAGAATGCGTCCAAGAAATAATGTTTCTTAACAGTTACAGTGAATAAATCAATACACAAGGACTTACTTGATAGAATACTAATGGCATTCGCCTAAAATGTGTTATAAAAAATTCAAAACATCAAAAAGTTTTATGGCGGCAAGTACGCACGCAGTTTGCCGTGATATAAAATTAAATTAAAAGTTGCAAGAGTTTCTAGTACTGAAGAAGTATATTCGAAATTCCATCAAAGTTAGCATAATATGTTATATAAACTTCTACGTAAAACTGAAAGTACAAAATAAAGCACAGTCTTGGTAAATTCAGCCTACGTTCGCAAAACACATACGACAATCGCACATTCACTCAACACGCACATACGCACACACGCACGCAGAATTAAATTGAATTACATATTAAACACATTAAACGCATGTATATATTCTGCACTTCACTCGCATTCATACAATTAATACAAAATTTAGCTCTTATGATAAAATCTCAGTTGACAAACTTTCAGATTAATTATTTAAAAAATTATATGATTGATTTACGAATAATCAAAATACCAAAATTACTTTATATAAACTTAGAAATTAATGATAGAAATAATAAAAATGAAGTAATTACCTCATTGCTCCTTTTAATTGCATTTCCTATGTTTAATTAAACTTATGGCCGTCTAGGCCCGCATGGTACGCAGTTCTCGCTAAAAAAGGGAAGAAAAGAAAAACTAAAACGTACTCGTAAGATCACGTGGTCCTAAAATGTCTACGGAAATAAACGAAAATATACGAAGGTTGAGGTTAGATTAACACAATAAAGAAAGGGAAATAAATCTTACCAAAATATATGTTATAACTACAGTTAGAATTGACAAAATCATCTGAACAAAACGGAGGCGGAAGTGCCGTTTAAGTTTAAATAAATGTGAAAAATAAAGATTAGGTAATGATATAAATAATGAATAAAGCAAAATGTACGGGATTGAACACAATACAAAAAAATTTACAAATTAAAGAAAGTAAAATAAAAGAAAATACAAAATGCACATATCAAACGAACACGTTTGCATCCAGTGGAAAAGGCAATGTCTGAACAACTAATATTGCATTATAAATTTTGAGCGGCGAACATTATTTTGGAACGACTCTGATCATATATAAAAAAAATTGTTTTCAATTTCTAAGTGAGAATTAATTAAATAAAGTAAAAATAACGACAATGAAAAATGTCAATAAATTCAGAAATGATGAAATTTAAAATTAAAATTGAAGTAAGTCTATAAATTGAAAATAAAATGCAGATTTCATTTTCAAATTAAAAATATATAGTTTTGATTTTAGAAAGTTAAAAAGCATATAGTTTTGATTTTAGAAAGTTAAAAAGCATATAGTTTTGACTTTAGAAAGTTAAAAAGCATATTTTTTTGTTTCAAATACATTTAATTGTAATTAAAATTCTTTTAAAAATATATTTAATTTCCTTACAATTCTATAAGGTAAAAATAGCAATAATCTATTGAAAATTAAATATTTTGAGTGTACTCACCTAAAATAATAAACAAATCTTTTTAGTTTACGTTGAACTTTAATCTGCTCTGGGTTGGAGTGATGAGATAAAGTTGCAACGGTTTTTAAGAACCAAAATTTTGGACGGTATGACGTCATTAGGTGAGGCCACAGAAAGGATAATATTAATGATATAATATACAGAATATAAGAGTAAAAATTTATTTTCCTATTTTGAACCTATTTTCCAGAGCTTTCTGATTGGTCAGAGATTGCGTCCCTGAGAGAAAGAGGGACAAGAAATTACCTATTGGATTACATGCCATGGACACTGCTAGTCACATAATCACCTTTTTAATTGCAATTACGTGTCATGTCTTAAGACATATGTTTACCGACATACAATAAATTCAAAGATAACTTCGGATGTACAAAGATTTAGTATAAGTTTATAATCGCCTGGAGTGTAAGATCACAGAGATAACACATTTATATCGTAATAAGATATTAAATTTTGTTAATAAAAATGATAAAAAGATTTTCACAGAAAGGTTCAAAGTGAAAATGATAAAAAGATTTTCCAAGAAATTTTCAAAGTAAAAATGATAAAATTTTTTCCAAGATAGGTTCAAAGTAAGTAATGCCGATTAAGTCAATAAAGTGTTCTAAGTTGACAAGTAAACTAAATTACATACCGATTAAAAATATTGGAAATATTATATAAAAATTTTACAAAATTTCTATATTTTGACAAAACCAAAATGCGCCTCACTTCCTTACTGGAAGTTCACGTGTATAACATAGTTTGCCAGTTTGCCAAGTTTTTACTTTGTTTTTTTTGGATTGTGATATGGACAAGGACTGGTATGTTTATGTTTGTTTTATTTAGTCTGACCTAATCATGGAAAAATAAGTGTTTTTTAAAAATAATGAAATTAAATGAAAAATGATTAAATAAAATAAATAAAAAGTTACAGATTTCTTTAATGTCTAATTACAGTGAAAGTTTCAGTGTCACAAATATACTTCGGGCTTTTGTCCCAAACGAAAACATTTAAAAAAGGAATGAAAAATAAGTCATTTACTAAAAAAAACCAAAAAAAAAAAAAACCCTAAACCAAACATTATAATCAGAAAAAATATACTTTCAGTATGTACAAACAGTCAAGTGTTATACAGTTAAAAATGGTAATGAGGCGAATGCTGCAACGTATACTCACAGTTGCAATTCTATCTTTGAAAACGTTCTAATAAAAAGTCAATTATACACATATGGATCAAAATTGCATACTGATAATAAAAATTATGTACACATATACAGTTGAAATACCAAAATTTAAAAACAATTTGAAATGTCACTAATATCCTTTTGAATGTCGCTTGGTATAATTGAAATATTAATGTTCAGGAACATTTAAAATGTCATACACATAAGACATACATATCTAATTCTCCTTCGTGAAGTGGTTCTGAAAGTGATGTAAAGAATGTTTGTTCTTTCTTGGTAGCCTCTACCATGCGTTCCAGACTTAACTGGTAGTTCTGGTCTTGAGCTAAAGCATACGAAAATGTATGATTAAAGACATGAAAGTGAGGAATTTGTATGTCAACTGGGTTGTTGAAAGTAGTGTCACCCATGATAGCAGAGTATGTTTCAGCTGTGAAGAAATGCTGAATCAAAGCTAAGTTGACGGAGTGAAGTACAATGATAGATGTAGTGTTTTGTAGCAGTGTTTGTTGCGTGGAGGAAGGTAGAGAGCCTCAGTTGACACTGAACACATACAAGGTATGTGAAGCACACAAAAATTACAGTCTTGTTGAATTTTATGTCCAGATGGACATTCAAGAGCAAACATGTTTATGTGGTAAGCCGCAAAAGATGATTGTTCGAGCTCAAAGATTAAAGGCTTGAGTTTGTTTAAAAGAAAACAAAAATTACAGAGTTTGTGAACCATTTCTTTTTGATTGTAAAAGAGAGCTTGTTCAGCCACTAGGCAGACAGACAACCAGAGTATGCATCAGATTCTTTTCTTTATATGATAAGATGACGATAATCATGATGATAGCTGATGATGAGGTAAACACTGAAAATACAAAATGTGAAAAAATACATCATATTGTGAAATAATAACATAGTCAAAACCAAAAGAACAGATAATTAACCTACTGTATCAGATATCTATTGACTATATGTATGACATATTAAAGTTAACGCAATATCAGAGTGGTCATAACATAAATAAACTTATGTAAAATTATCATTAAAATCTAAAAAAAACATACATGTATATTGTTTTGTCAACACTAAAGGGCTACCATACCTTGGTAAATCTAGTACTTGAAAATATAATGCAGATCTGTAAAATATACCAATGTACACACAAAAGATCTCAAAAATATGAATAAAATCTTGCAACAATAAAAATATGACATTTCAGTCATGTGCAATTTAAGTGGTTTTGGTATTCAGAAAATATAATCACTTAAAATTACTAAAAGATGCATGAATCTAGAACTAGATATGAAATAATATTATATGCACAAGGAAGAGATGCATTGGGGATGTACTAAACGACAACTTACATCAAGGTGCTTTTTGTCAATTTTTTCCACATATAACAAATTTGAAGATGGTTCAACCATGCGTACAAAATGAAAATGAACTCGAGGCTTAAACAAAGGGAGCTACTCTACAACACAGCAGTCATTTACAAAGAAAGATAACTAAAAAAAACTGGTTCCATCACAGAGCTGATTCACACGATGGAGATGCAGATGGAGTGAGTGGCAGAGAAAATGAACAATAGAAGCGAGGTTTGTGTTTTGTACATTTCTGCAGATTTTTATCATTTAAGGATGCAAAATGTTGGTCATGGGCAGTTAAGAAATAATTAGGTAAATCGAGCTAATGTTGAATTTATAGGAAGAGGAAGGGAGACAATTTTGTATAACTTCATTGGTCGCACCATTGTGGAAATGGGAAACTTAAGGCATATAAATAGTTGTGAGGCATTACGTACATATACTGAGGGAAGAAATAATAATAATGAGCATTTTTGTGAATGATAAGAAAACCGGAAAATTTCTTATTCAAAATATGCTGCTTTTATTTTAAGATGATTTGTTAAATAATAACAAAAACTTGTTTTGGCATTAAATAAGGCCACTAATGACAGATCATGGCGGACAGGCCGACAATAACAAAATAAAAACGTAATGAGCAGTTGACATGCATTTTGTGAGCCCAAACTAACTGGCGTATCTACCACACCTGGGTACCGGACACGACCAGCCACCAAACCTCTCCCTAGGTTCCATACCCCATAGCAGAGTGTGTCACAAAAATGTGCATGTCAGCGTAAATACATTAAAACCTATCACGGTTTAAACCCACCTAACGTTTTGCCCCTGAACCTCACAGGATACGTCCATGGCGAGATTCCGCCCTCTAGGATCCAATCTTAGCAGGGCTTTGACAAAGTAATTGACTGAATCTTATCATACTATTTTAATTAATTAAATTCAAATAGAAATGCCTGTCCGCCATGTACTGCCAAAAGGGAATGTTTATACAGCAACAACAACCGGAAGACGTGAAGAATGACTCTAGACAATATTGCAAATCATTGAGAAAAATTGCATTATCAATGTCTGACAGATGAACTTGATTGGGACGAAATAAACCCGGACAATCAAAAGTTATATCAGAGTGTTTAATAAATGACCCCCAGCAGTAATTGCAACTTTACGCCTTTACGCTTCCTCTCAAGGGTTTAATTACAGATTTCCCCTCGCCAATTTAGGCGACACATAAGATCTGACCAAATGACAAAGCAATCTCATCCAGATTACGAGCTGGTGGATATCCTGCTTTATCCGATTGCAAAGAATCCCAGTGTTAGTGGATCGTATGTTATTAGCGCCAACATGTAAAATTAATACCTTTGGTGGAGGCAAATATGTCAGCTTATGACTGACCGTCACTAAAACATCTTCCCATATTATGCTCCTCTTACCAAACCAAGAAATATGAACAACTAAATGTTCCAGACGTAGATGTCTCGATAAGTCTTTTTGCCATTCTGCATGCCCAATATATAAAAGATGAGCCCAATATCCAGTCATCTACAAAAAAATGAAACTTAATAGTGATGCTAAGTAAAAATATGCAGTTTATCGAGGTGAATATATTTTGAAAATGCATCAGACCTACCTCGCCCTAAGCTCTGAATTATGGATGGATCTAACCCCTTTAAAGCCAACGTAGTTGCTGTCCCTATCCTAAAAGAATGAGAACTAAAGACCGATAATGGAAGGCCTAGCTTAATAATTGATTTCCTGAGTACAGCATTGAACTGATAACGTGTTAACGGGCTGCCATCTTCATGTATAAACAATATACCATCAGACCGGTTTCGAACTGACGAAAAATTCTTAATACTAAACACTGGACAAACTGACTTTCCGGTTATAGCAGGAATTCTGAGTGTAATAGAACGCCCTTGCTGGTCTGTTTTTGAAAAAAAAGTCCAACTTTACTCCCTGATGTACTAACTCTTATATCGCTATAGAATAGAGGTCTATGTGCCATGTCGGCTGTGGTGTACACTAATTCGCTGACACTAAGAAGACCATAAAATGCTAAACAATAAGCCGACCTGAATAACCATAACTCGTACTCCGACCCAAACAGTCTCTAAGATATTGTAAATATTATGCAACATGTCCTCAGTAACAGGAGCTCTAGAATCGAGTCCAGTTACAGCCTTTTGTACCAAAAATTGAGATGTAGGGTTAGTCCAGTTATAAACCTTATGAACATGAGAAATGGCTGCCAAGTATGAACTGACTGTTGACGGCGATAAGCCTTTTTGTGACTGATAAGAAATGAACAACAAATGATCTATCGGGACTGGCCACAAATTCGGTAACTTAAGAAATTTCCTGAAGTTTGTGAACTGCTGCAAGACTGTCTGGTAAGATAGCTTGGTATTTATAGATAGACTACACTGCATTAACCGTCTGAGCTCCGACTGAAGACCATCCATAACCAGTCCGGCACGGGTGTTGGGTGCGTGTCCGCATAAGGAGAAAGCTTGCGAAATTTGTCCATCTGTAAACGTGATAAACTGTCGCATAAGACGTTGTAACAACCCTGATATGCTGTGCTTTGAATGTAATTTTTAACTGCAAACAACGCAGTACAAATGTACGCAACAGTGTTAATACCAGAGTTGATTTTGAAGTAAGAGAGTTAATAATTGCAGCTACTAATAGATTGTCTGATCGAAATAATATCTCTTTATTCCGCAAACTTTCACCCCAAATTTAAACAGACACTACGAAAGGAAAAAAAATCTATAACAGTGATGTCTTTAGTAAAACTTTTCTCAAACCAGAATTTGGGTCAAATCCCAGAGGCCCAGGCAACATTAAAAACGGCCCGAAAACCATTACCGACTTTAGCGGAACTGTCAGTAGAAAGTTGTATATCAGCATTAGACACCCACAACCTGTTCTGAAAAACTGAAATACCATTAAATGATCGAAAGAATGACAACCACATTCTCAAATCCTCCTTTAATTCAGACGAAAGTCTTAAATGATGAAAAGCTTTACTCAGACCAATAGTAGAATTAATAAGCCTCCTACAAAATGTCCTACCAGGTGACACAACTTTACAAGCATAATTTAAACTCCCGATTAAAGATTGCATAGATTTCAAATTGGTTTTCTTTTTTAAAAGCATTTTGGAAATCTTAGAAACTAATTCCACAACTTTACTAATTGGTATTCGGACTTCCATTTCATTTGCATCAATATGCAACTCTAAAAAAGTTATTACTTGAGGAAGACCCTCTGTCTTATCATGTGCTATTAGTACTCTAAATACCGGCATACTTCTAGAAATGTGTCAAGGCCATGCCTATTATTACGGCTAACCTACGCGTGACAAACAAGAAATCATCTAGATGATGTATAATATAAAATTAGTCATACGTTTAGCCGTAATTCCTTCCTGAAGTGTTGAAAATGTTTCAAATAGCTTGCATGAACGGTCATAAAACCATAAATCAATGAATTTTAAACCTAATAATAATTGAAAATCTCCTGGCCAAACGGGAAGTAAGCGAAACGCTGACTGAATGTCAGCTTTACACAAGAAAGAAACTTGACCTGACATTGGACTATTTTAATTGCCTCATCAAATTTTGTATACATGACTGAACACAATTGGGAGTCAATAAAGGCGTTAACTGACTCTCCCTCTGGATAAGATAAATGATGTATTAATTGGCATTCCCCGGGAGTTTCCTTTGGAACTAATCCTAACGGAGAAATACGAAGGTTTTCAATAGGGGGTGTACTGTATGTAAGGCCCTGAAACACGTGCCATTCTTATTTCTTTAAAGAGTTTTTGCCGGGTCACCTCTAAATTATCATTGACCGACTTTAAATTGTGAGAGCGGTAATTCCTGTCCCGTGGACCGGTATATTGAAGTTTAAATCCAAATTTAAAACATTGTAATAAATGATTTGCAGTGTTTTTATCGCAAAAGTCATTAAGTCTAATTCCAGTCTATTTATGTTGATAAGTGTTTTGGCTAGACTTAAGTCTGGCTTGTTTAGCAGAGGTACCTGTTCCTTGAAAACGAAAGGACTGGGGGCATGTACTTTTTCTGTGATTTCCTCTGCAGAGCATGCAAGAATGCATGAAGTGTCAGTTGGGCCAATTGCAATTACCCTTATTAAAACTAAAACAAACCCTTTTATTCTTATTTACATTACCGATTGACCCACCTTATCTGAATTTCTTGGCACAGAAAGCAAACTTAGCCAGAGTGGGTAATTTAATGTCGTCCAAGATTGATATTGAGTTGCCTGACGCAAGCGAAATTGCTCGTCATAGGCACGCCAACCAAACCCAGGGGACCATGCGGCTGCACCTCGAATGACGCTCATATATTGTGTTAATTCGACCGCTCTTTCGGGGTACCGCCGGAGGTATATGTTTCTGAATAACAGAAATGCATCAGTCTGTCCATTTTTTAATGGAAGGTATTTTGTCCTTTAGTACCTTTGGCCTGGATTCTTAACAGCCAGACTCATTCTGTACAAGATTACTGGCAGTATAGAAATCTGTAAGTTCAGCACTGCCCTTCAACAAGTAATGATAAATTTACATATTGGTGCCCCCAAATTTTCTAACAAAATATGTGCAGTAATAACACCATCTGCACACCAAACAACGTCAGGGATTGCTGAGGTACTAGCACATGGTGCTTGTAAAACGGCACCGGCTTGTCCTGGAGAAGAACGCTGATCAACAACATCATCAATACAAGAAGTGGTGTTAATAACCCCCCCCCCTCCCAAATATTTTCTAACGAAATATTGTTATTAACATTACCCTGCCGAATCACTCCAGCGTCCCCTGGTTCAGTGGCATTTGTCTTCCGTTTTTTCTTTAGTATTCCATCTGCTTTCTTTGAAGGTTTTCTTTTTGGTGGCATGATTGCAACTTTATCTGTTTGTACACAATTTAACAGGTAATCACAGGTAAATAAGCTTTTAAGTTAAAATGTCCGTCCCACAATAATATAATCAAATATTTAATTATCAAACAAACTATTTGATCTATATACAAACAAACTATTTACAGACAAATTCGTTTACACTGTATTAAACTTTGAAAACGCAATCTCAGAATGAAGACAGTGCGCATGTTCATTACAATATATACATAAAGCTACAAGCAACAGTTACTTCCCTTTTTTAATACTACGCTAGTAGAATCACTCAAATAAATCGGTTTAATATACATTTTGAATCTATAAAACCGTATTGTTGAATGGTTTGTAAAATCACATTTGGTTTCAAAATAGAGGGAGATAATCTGCCCTGAACAAGGTCATGAACACCTTCCTGAACAAGGCCATGAACACCTTGTTTAAGTTCTAAATGTAAATTGATTACAGATCAAGTGTTGATCTGGTTATGAGAAAAGCCTATTAGCTTTATGAAAATTTTTCAATAAAATTTTCAAATTCAGAATTTGACTGGCTTGAAATGGTTGAAATAGCATCATGGTTAGAAGTAATTACTCTCATTAAATTATTCAGTCTCCTGTCAGTCTGAGTCATGTAAGATGTCAATTCTTGGTCATGGTGAGCCATCGCTTTTGCAAGTTTTTGATTATTCTTGATAATTACATTCACGTGACGTGCCAAATTGTTGATATCATCGTTTCCGAATAACATTTGGAAATTGAACCGATAAACCCGAACAAATCTCGTCTGCTTCTGGTGTTGGAATTTTGAATATGCTTCATGGTTGGTATTAGTCTATCTACTTGATCCACATTCATTTATATTAGATGCTAGTTGTATGTTAAAGATATTTACTTGTTTCAGAATTCTGTTGAAAAGGTTGCACTTCGGGGCATGACTTTGTCACACATTTGCAATAATGTGTCGGAGGAAGACTTTGTCAGGAAGGTCCAGCTGGAATCTGTGGGTCCAGTAGTCCGTGTCAAGGAATATGTCAGCCTCCTTTTGGAAAATGATCCCATAGTTGATCCTTGGGATTCCTTTTGCAGCTGATACTGGATTTGCACAAAGCACAAGCATAAACATAATGCATCATCATTATATATCTCACCAGGGGTCCTACAGTTAGAAAGAAATTAAAACCAAATTTAAGAAAAGGAATAGACCAAATATTTTTTCATTTATTTTTTAGAATCAAATTTGAATTTCATGTAATGTGTATAAGGTAAAGTGTCGACCCTTTACATATAGCACTAAAATGAAAGAACCAGCTGATAAAATACAATGTTGATGCAAAAAAAAAACACAAAAACAAATTCAAATTGTTCTAGGTTAATTGCCAAAAGAGAGAAAGATAAAAAAGAAAAACAATAACAGTATTGTAGGCGTGCACATTAAAGAGAGATATAAGATAACATCACTTATGCTTGTTTTTGAAAGAAATTCCTGTGTTTTCTTTTGCGTGCAGTACCTTTTTGTGTTCTACGTATTAGGAAACTTCGAGTGAGGATTGTGGGTATATTTTTCTCTGGTTCCCAAGTTTGTTTAAGTGTATCCTACCCATTTAACAAGAAAATGTCTTATTTATTTCTCCACTTACACCTCAGTAATTTCTCAACTCTATACATCTGATAAGATTGGTTTCTATTGTTATTTTCTTGTGGTACTGTATCGACAGTATCCTTTGGTATTCTCGTCAGTTTGAGAATTCTTTGTCATAGTACAGTCAATCAGCTGGGTGTCGTCGTTTGTCTGTTGTGGTATGTCATCAGATTTAGAACTGTCTTTGTCGTTTCCACTGTCACCAATGTCTATTAGTGGGTTTAGATTGGGTCTGTGGTTAGGTGGGTGATACATTTTCAATCTGTTTGCATTAATCATACTTTTCAATTCCTTATTCATAGTGCATCTTCTCAGCTTATAAGTATGGTTGTTACCTTTGGCAGCAATATAGAATGTACCATCATACTTAGCATGGAGTTTTGGTGTTAATGCTACTGGTACTTTTGTAGAGTGTAGCAGAAACTAGGTCTCCAATGTTAAAAGTCGTTTCATCAGCTTTATATACATAACAGTCTCAAACAACTCACAAACTTGTGATTCTTTCTCTGTCACTGAAATTAAAATTTAACATTAAATGTCTAACACAATATATAATTTCCATACATCACCTCTTGGATATAAATTGTACATAAATCATAAAATTATTGTTTACTATTAAAAAGATGTCAAATTATAGAAACTACAAAATTTAATGTTTCATTACATTACACAGTCTTTGTACTTTTCAGGCAATTTGAACTCAAGTTTTGGCTTAATACCAACATTAACAGAATTTTTAACAACAATTTTGTTCCGGAAATTTCGATAAACCGCTATTACTCGTATCGGGTCAAAGTTGTGTTCGATATCTATATCCGATTTGGATTTAATACTTATTTTCAGTTCTGGTTCATGACCAATTTCAGTTTCAATATGTTTCGGCAGTTGTTCGGGTTTTTCGAAAAATCGTTTAACGTTTGTTATGTTCCGCTTGTATGTCACCCCGTCTTCCGACTACATAGCACAATTATTCCCTTGTTTGGACATGACTCGATATAGCTAGATTTCGAAAGTTTGAAAAATTTAGAAAAAAAAAAAAACAAAACAATATGAATAAAATACTAAGAGACTATATTTTCCCTAGAATAAATAAATCTTATATAATGTAATATTAAAACAAACGAAAGCAACCTATCGTTTTGTGGGTATTTCCCTGTGCATTTCTGTTTCATACTTTTCCAGGTTTTCTTTCACGTCAAAACCTAGCCATTTGACCCTGTATTTCCAACCTGAAACCAAGAAAATGCACTGCCGTCCAGTTTAAGTCTCATGGCACTAGCGATTTTGTCGTCATCATGGATTCAGCCGCTGCATGCAATCCATGCCTCAAAATCACCCAGCAATTTCAGGGCATCTTCACTTGGCAGTCCGGAAAATACATTAATATTTACGCCTGGAAGGCTAGATTTACCAACCGTTTAAAAGCCTGCGACTAATCATCAAATAACTTTTTGAGTTCTTCCATATCGTAATTATTAGGTGTCTGCTCAAGAACATTGGATGGATTATCCTCAGTATCCGACATGGCTTGTTCCTGTGACCTGGTATTATATGCAATTTAAACTCCGGATTTCTCCACCATATTTGTGACATCCAGATTTATTATCCGTGGACATCATGAGTTAGCTATAAATGGTATAACTAAAACTTCTGTTTAAGTCCAGTTACATTTTTATTCTTTGCTGTATGATACATTAGATAAACCATCATTTTAACTCGTAAATACTTTGTTTCCAAATTACAAACTGAAACTCTAAACACATAATCCACACTCCTAACATCTCTCTTGCATTGACAATGACCATCTGTTTAAACATTAAGAACAGGAAATAGATTTTTGATCATAATGATATCCAACGCAACGACTTTAAATGTGACAGCTATAAATTCACACCCATCCTACACGGACATTGCTCTTTGGTGGTCTTAGTTATGTAAAAGTGTTTGATCTCTATAATTCAATCTGATATAGCTTCAAGCATTTAATCTTTATTCTTACTGTAACAATGGCGAACCCTAGATGCAAGGAATCCCATGTCTGACGTAACAAGGAGTGTATTTAATCAAAAACGGATACGGAAAAGATATATTATCCGGGAAATTTAATTAAAATTAAACAATGATCTTAATCGTAATGGAAATTAGGAAACTTATAAAATTAATTTATATATACATAAAATGACTATGTAATAAAATACATTTTCTGGCATTAAATTTTTTACGCATATTTATTTCAAATATGAAAACAATGTATTTTTTACAGAAATAAATTACTCCTAACCAAAACCAAATGTTTACACAAATGTTATTATGTTTATTATTATTATCATTATTTATTTAATTATTTATTTATTTTTTTTATTTTATTGATTTATTTATTATTTTTTGCACCAAAAAGCAATAAACGATCCATGATATTATTAAATGATAAACAGTGAAAATTGAAAGAAACAGCGTTTAAGAAAAAATTGGAAATCATGCGCACTGGAAATATTTTAAAGTGCATTTTCGCGCGCGCGCGTGTGTGTGTGTGTTTATACATATTACTCTATTCATCCGTAACCTTTTAAAATTTACATTTTTTTTCTCTTCAATTATAATCACAATTTAGATTCATTCAGATAGTCACTTTAATTTCCTATAGTTAGTACATGTACTGATAATCATTGATAATACATTCAACAATATATCTATAACGGAAAACTTCGGAAATGAAAAAAATGTTCTGTGTACAAGTGTTTCTGTTTAGAGAGATGTCCTTATTTTCTATTATTCTGATTCTTAGACTACAATATAAACCATCAACTTGGTAGATGGTGTAAAGGATTTAAATAATGAAATAAATGAATAAATAATGACTAAAATATTTCTTTATATTCTTTAATTAAATTGAATATTTTTTTGTCTTTTTATTCATGGCCTGTCTTACTCTCATGCAAGATTCTAATAATTAATACCCTCCAAAAAGCAGAGTACTACTATATGGCGGAACAAAAAATATAAAATGAAAAAAATTAAAAGAAAAAATAAACATATAAATTATAGTCCTCTGCTTCTGGAGGGTATGAAATTGACAATGATGTCAGGTGGTTGTTTCAACTTCGAGATAAACTAAAGTTGACTTAAAGAAGCTAAAGGATCATTCAATTGACACCAAGTAAATATAAATTAATATACTTTTTTCAGGTAATACGTTCTGTTTGTTGAACTTTCTTATTAGTAATTTGTCCCCAGATGACAATATTCGGCAATATTTAGCAATAAATTTCGATGACATCACTTGCACGAGAAAAGAATCTAATGTATAGGACAGTCCTGTATATTGCTACATGCTGAAACCTCAAATTCCTTGCACCAGAACAGGAATCTGATGGATAGGACAGTCATGTATATTGCTATAAACTGCGACATCAAATTCCTTGCACGAGAACAGGAATCTAATGTATAAGACAGTCCTGTATATTGCTACATGCTGTGATCTCAAATTCCTTGCACGAGAACAGGAATCTGATGTATAGGACTGTCCTGTATATTGCTACATGCTCCAACCTCAAATTCCTTGCATATGAACGGGAATCTGATGTATAGGACAGTCCTGTATATTGCTACATACTGTAACCTCAAATTCCTTGCACGAGAACAGGAATCTGATGTATAGGACAGTCCTGTATATTGCTACATACTGCGACATCAAATTCCTTGCATGAGAACAGGAATCTAATGTATAAGACAATCCTGTATATAGCTACATGCTTAAACCTCAAATTCCTTGCATGAAAACGGGATTCTGATGTATAGGACAGTCCTGTATATTGCTACATACTACGACCGCACATTCCTTGCACGAGAATAGGAATCTGATGTATAGGAAAGTCCTGTATATTGCTACATACTGAAACCTCAAATTCCTTGCATGAGAACGGGAATCTGATGTATAGGACAGTCCTGTATATTGCTACATACTACGACCTCAAATTCCTTAGATGAGAACGGGAATCAGATGTATATTGCTACATGCTGAAACCTCACATTCCTTGCACGAGGACGGGAATCTGAGGTATAGGACAGTCCTGTATATTGCTACATGCTGCAAGCTCAATTTCCTTGCACGACAACAGCAACCAAATGAATAGGACAGTGCTATATATTGCTACATGCTGAAACCTCAAGTTCCTTGCACGAGAACAGGAATCTGATGTATAGGACAGTGCTATATATTGCTACATACTGAAACCTCAAATTCCTTGCACGAGAACAGAAATCTAATGTATAGGACAGTCCTGTATATTGCTACATACTGCGACATATAATTCCTTGCATGTGAACAGGAATCTAATGTATAGGACAATCCTGTATATAGCTACATGCTGGAACCCCAAATTCCTTTTATGGGAACAGGATTCTAATGTATAGGACAGTCCTGTATATTGCTACATGCTGCAACCTCAAATTTCTTGCACGAGAACAGGAATCTCATGTATAGGACAATTCTGTAAATTGCTAAATGTTGTAACCTCAAATTCTTTGCATGAGAACAGGAATCTTATGAATAGGACGGTCCTGTATATTGCTACATGATTCAACCTCAAATTCCTTGCACGAGAACAGGAATCTTATGTATAAGACAGTCCTGTATATTGCTACATGCTGTGATCTCAAATTCCTTTGCACGAGAACAGGAATCTGATGTTTAGGACTGTCCTGTATATTGCTACATGCTCCAACCTCAATTTCCTTGCATGAGAACTGTATATTGTAAATTATAGAAGTATTCTGTAGATTACTTTCGAATAGCTGGAGCTGCAGTGGTCAAGTCGTTTGCCCACAAACAAAGGTTTCTCACCCTTGTGGGTTCGACTCCCAGCCAGATTGACATCACACAGGAAAAGGGTTTTTCCTTGCCATTTGCCCTACCTGGTTGGCTCCGAGTCACTATAATGTGAATGAGGGGCAGCATTAATGTGTGATGTGACATTGCATGTTAGTGATTAACACTATAAAAGTCGCTATCAGTGTGCTAGTGAAGGCAGATCACATAAAACTGGCACACACTCACCACATGAACTTGTTTAAAAGACAAATCCTTTTGTAGTACAAAAAATAGTCGATTGCCGTGAATAGTTGAAAAATTGCTGATATAACGTAATAAAAGACTGACACAACATTTTTACAGCAATTATTATTTTAATCTCCTAGGCTCTGACATTGACAGTTTAATGGTAATGGCATGTACGGGCTCTATATAATTCGAGAGAAAATCAGAAATCTGATATACTAAAAACAACTGCATGATGTGATGTCCTTTAATGATGATATTGATAATAATAATTATAGTAATTATTAATTAAAAAAGCAACTCCTTGAAGTACAAATTATCCTTGTATATTCTAAAATAAACAATGTTTATACATCGATAAAGCTACAATATATGTTTAAAACAAGAGCACCACATAGCAAAGCATTATACGCCCGTGTCATATCAAGTAGTAGTATTTGCCATAAAGTATAACAGGAAATACGTAAAACAAGAACACATGCCTAGCCAAAAAATTCACACCATTTGTTATATCTATAGACATAGAACCAAATCTCTTCTTTCAAATGCCACCAGTTACCAGAGCTATATAGATTTATTAAATACACAACCAAACTGAACCGTACCAAACCAGAGAAATGCAGTAATGCAATTAGAAGATGCATCTCTGAGGAAGCACTGCTTACAATTATATTGAGGAATATCAGAAACATAATGTCACAGTGATCTCCTTTCATGACATATTTTTATTAAGCCCTCTGCAAATTTGTTGATTGATCGGTGCTATTACTGATCTTACAAATTTTTTCCATATTTATTTTAATGGTGCAGTCTACTTTAAATTTTATCACCCATTCATGTTGTACCTTTCATTCGGTCCCTATACAACCAATATAAGTTGTACTACTTCTTCATTAAGCATTTCTGTTTTGCCTGCAGTTTATTATATACGGAGGTGTTCAGACACTTCAAAACATCTGTTATTTTTTTTATTTCTTAGCTTATAATTCTGTTTAACTTGCAATGCTAGGGGGTGTCTAGTTGCTTGCTGTAAATTGCACTCAGGAGCCTATTTAAGATTTCACGGTGATTGGCTAGATGAACATCTCCAATCATACCAGAGATGATAAGCTATTTTGGCATTGTTACATAAGTTTTGAGTGGTGGTACTCATCATTTATGCATTTTTCATGACATTTCTATTTTACTTATTAGTGGGCGGCCGTGGTCCAGTGGTAAGACACTGGCTTTCGGATCCAAAGGTCGTGGGTTCAATCCCCGCCGAGGATCGGAATTCTTGTGAGGCAGTTTTTCCTCCTGCCCACACCAGGTCTTTCGGATGAGACCTTAAAAACCAAGGTCCCGTGTTACGGTAGGCGTGGCACGATAAAGAACCCTCACTGCACATGCCCTAAGCGCAAGCAAAAGTATAAATTTCTGAACTTCACCTACAATAGGTGATGTCTCCGTATGAGTGAAATATTCAGTGATGCTGAATATTCCTATTATTCAAAATGTACTATTTTATGATTCTTGGAGTCAATTTAAAGACTGACATTTCTGAAGAGTAAAACAAATGTCAAACATTTTTATAAACTGTATTACAGTGAAGTCTGCTTATTAAGAACACTCTTATAATGAATTCATGTCTATAAAGAAGTCATTAAAAGTTCCTCAAGAAGTAATTTACAATGCAATTTTTAATGTTTATAAAGAATTATGCTCATAGTGAATTCAAAATGGTTGTCTTCAGGCACTTCTTTACAAACAGACTCCACTTTATATGCAATTACTTATGAGGGTTGTATTCTTTGGTTTTGGATACAGCAAGATTAATTGATATATATTCTGTCTTTTAAGAATATACTTATAATGGAAAATGTTTGTAAAATATTTACAGTCCACCACCCAGGCAGCACATATCAGTAAAGGGTAATGTCAATTAGAGCTCAAGATTCAAGAGCTTAATCCTTATGTCTTTTTGGTCTAAAGAAAAAAATCTACAATTTAAATATACTACCCTTTTGACATTATTTTGGTCAAATGACCTTGCAAATATAAGCTAAATAATTGAACAAAGTTATAGTACAGTATTCCACTTGGTTTTAAGAGAAAGTCACATAATTACAGAACATTCTATCAAGTTTCATTGAAACAAGCTTAATAACAGTGAAAATACAAACTTAAATAGGTGAAGCATGATAAATGTACTAACTTTGTCTAGTCCAACGCATCCATGACTGCTCTACATGAAAGTAACACAAGTACTTTGCTGTGTCTGGAAAAGTATGGTGAATGGCTTGATATTCCTGGTCAGAGTAGTCCATCATGAAATATTTTGGTGACCATTTTGGGTTCCACTGCTTGATGATCTCTTAAGCTTCTTTAATACTCTCTGATGTTTCATTTTCGATGATGAACTCTGCAACTGGAACATACCCAACATTAGTTCTTACAACAACAAGAAAGAGTGGAAGAGCATATTTGGTTGTTTTGTAGGTAGCATCTATCAAAACCATATCACCATACTTTTCTAACAACTGCTGTTGACTTTCTGTCTGATGGACCCAAAGGAAAGTATTTATGTTGTTTTGGGAAGTTTCATTGTCATTATCTTCATCATCTGAATCTTCGGATTTAAATATTTGGTCCACTTTCTGAAGATTCCCTCTGTTACATATTTCATCTGTGCTTGGCCGAAAGTGAAATACATTTTCTGGATTTTGTTTTTTCCATTCTTCAATTTTCTGCAGGAGGTTTTCCTGGTCAAACTGGGAATATCTACCAGTAACCAAAGCTGCATGTACAGAGTTGTATATATCTCTGGTTGTTGGGAAATAAGACCTATCTGTTTCACATGGGTTTATGATGTTTGAATCATTGATCTCTTTTTGCACATAGGATCTTAGTAATCTTCTTAAATATGGCACAGATGTGACTCCCATTTGCACATGCTGGATGATAAGGTCTCTAAGTTTACTGTGCATGGACCTGGAAAATCCACTCTCTAAAGATACAGTATGGTTTGTATGTGCTTCTTGTAAAGGCATTTTTATATGTATTGCTTTGGTCTTCTTTGCATTGCCTTTTCGTATACAGTCATGCAACATATCCATTTTATTCTGTTTCATTATTCTACTTGCATCTGCAGTAACTGCATAATCATCATATCTGAAAAAGTAATAACTCAGGATTAAACTTCATCATGTCTTGCATGAATTACTTTTATAACATGACAATCTAAAATCCAGAAAGCTATAGTCTAAGTTGTAAATATCTCCCCATACTACAATACCAAAACTTAGCTTAGGAAAAAAAATTCCAATTAAACCAGTTAAGTGAACATTTTCCTTACTTACAGGGAATGCACTAAGTTCATACTGAAGATTCCACAGTAGTGACTAAAGGAACATCTTCTCCAATAAAACCAGAGCTGACATGTCACAGTGTGTAATTACACACAAAAACAATTTCTAGACATTAGATTCCGGACATATGTAAGGAATTTTGTGTCACATTATGTGACTGTGCTCACAACAATTTCTAGACATCAGATTCATGACATATGTAAGGAATCTTGTGTCACATTATGTGGCTGTGTACACAACAATTTCTAAACATCAGATTCCTGACATATGTAAGGAATTTTGTGTCACATTATGTGACTGTGCTCACAACAATTTCTAGACATCAGATTCATGACATATGTAAGGAATCTTGTGTCACATTATGTGGCTGTGTACACAACAATTTCTAAACATCAGATTCATGACATATGTAAGGAATCTTGTGTCACATTATGTGACTGTGTACACAACAATTTCTAAACATCAGATTCATGACATATGTAAGGAATCTTGTGTCACATTATGTGGCTGTGTACACAACAATTTCTAAACATCAGATTCATGACATATGTAAGGAATCTTGTGTCACATTATGTGGCTGTGTACACAACAATTTCTAAACATCAGATTCATGACATATGTAAGGAATCTTGTGTCACATTATGTGACTGTGCTCACAACAATTTCTAGACATCAGATTCATGACATGTAAGGAATCTCGTGTCACATTATGTGACTCTGCTCAAAAATTTTTAGACATCAGATTCCTGACATATGTAAGGAATCTCGTGCAACATTATGTGACTGTACACACAACAATTTCTAGACATCAGATTCCTGACATATGTAAGGAATCTCATGTCACATTATGTGGCTGTGCAGATAATAATTTCTAGACATGTGATTTATCACATATGTAAGGAATCTCATGTCACATTATTTGGCTGTGCAGATAACAATTTATACACATCAGATTCATGACATATGTAAGAAATCTTGTGTCACATTATGTGGCTGTGTACTCAACATTGTCTAGACATTTGATTCCTGATATATGTAAGGAATCTCGTGTCACATTATGTGGCTGTGGATACAATTTCTAGACATCAGATTCCTAAAATATGATTGCTGTACAGATAACAATTTCTAGACATCAGATATCTGACATATGTAAGGAATGTTGTGTCACAGTATGTGGCTGTACACATAACAATTTCTAGACATCAGATTCATGACATATGTAAGGAATCTCATGTCACATTATCTGGCTGTGCAGATAACAATTTCTAGACATCAGATTCATGACATATGTAAGGAATCTTGTGTCACATTATGTGGCTGTGCAAACTACATTTTCTAGACATTAGATTCCCGACATATGTAAGGAATCTCATGCCACATTATGTGGCTATACAGATAACAATTTCTAGACATCAGATACCTGACATATGTAAGGAATCTCATGCCAAATTATGTGGTTGTGCACATAACAATTTATACACATCAGATTCATGAAATATGTTAGGAATCTCGTGTCACATAATGTGATTGTGTATACAACAATTTCTAGACATCAGATTCCTGACATATGTAAAGAATCTTATGTCACATTATGTGACTGACACAACAATTTCTAGACATCAGATTCGCACTGTAGTAGGTCCTTTGGATGAGACCTTAAAAACTGAAGTCTCGTGTCCTGGTAGGCATTGGCCTGATAAAGAACCCACTGCAATTGCCATCAACAAATTTCTGTACTTCACTTATAGCTGGTGATGTCGCAATATGTGTGAAATACTCTTGACGGCCACGTAAAACCCAATTAAATAAATAAATTACTATCATTTCATTGTACCTATGGCTTGATTCTTTTGACTTTCGAAATTCATAATAAAGAGTTGATTGGAAGCTCTGTTTGTCCACAGTATACTGATACATTGGTATGTTGTTACATATTTAAATGAATATGCATATTTTGTCAATTACTTACCTTGAAATGTAGCGCACAAACAATTTGGCTACACAGTCTACTTTTTTGGTATTCTGAATCAAAAACCGTTTTTACGTAGATATTGGTGGTCATTTTGATGTTTATTTTCCTGCATTAATACAAAAAAATATTGGTTTTCATTTAAAATACTTTTAATCATGTATTTATATTATCAGTTTATTCCAGCCAGATAACAAGATAATTTCAAATATAACAGGTAATTTAAAATATAAAAACTAACTGCCATTAGATTTGAAACCTAAGTAGTAATTAATATAGCCTTATCATTTAAGATTATCATACTTTTATTTATTCTGTAAAATTTTTGGGGTTAAATACCGGTAATGCATAGTACTACTTGAAGAAATACACCTACAAGATTAACATATGAATATCTGACAGAATAAAACGTATTTTAAAAACTTAATCCTACCTTTGTTCCAGATTGTTTTCTTGGTTTTCCATATTGACAGCAGTACACCACACTTCTGTCAACTACAAATGGACAATTTACTCCAGACACACCATCACATTTCCATAACAGTCTTCTTTCTGATTTTTTTTTCTTCTTTATATCATCTGACCTTTAATCAGTTAAACTATATACTTCAGTATATACAAAGGAAGAGGGGGCGGTAACATATTGGTAATTTCATTTGAAAAATAAGACTAATCCATGATATTTGTAATATACCTTACTAATAATCATCAGATATAATAGTAACTTTCATATTTAACCACTCCATAATAATCAGTACACAGCAGTTTATGTTTTAAAATTATATCCATCCCGGCAGATAATGGCTGCATATCTCTAATTTTAAATCACACATTGTTTATAATGGTCAAAACATATATAAATGTTATTGAGAAATGTTATGTTGTGCTATAAATATTGTAAAACATTTTTATTTAGACAAACCACAAAATTCAGGAATATTTTGCATAACAATTTACTCCAAGTTGCAACTCTTCTATCTTTTAACAGAGTCGCTTCATACAATACCTAAAACAATTTTCTCATTAATATATGTGGTATTATTATAGCTATATAACTTTGACAAAGTTTCAATGCCATGCTTTATAGAAATTCTATTATATTTCAGAGGTAAATACAATAATACTAGAATTAAATAAATGAAAATCTAACCATGTCACAAAGGTACACAGGGATGATCTTCTATGAGCTTCTAGGACGAAGCCCAGATCCTTTTCATCTGAAACCCAACCAGAGATGTAACTGGCAGTTGATTCAGTAACATGAAAACTGGATGGCAACCAAGATATGTTTTCATCCATAACTGTAATCTAAAACTTTCCTAGAGCAGAAACAAACTTTAAATTATCATAATGCCTGTGTTTTTATATAAGCATATTTATCATACTGTACACAAATATTCTAAAACACCTATACTATTTGATAAAACCTAAGCTATCTGACTAAAGATTTTTCGGATGATAATGACTTTCTGATGCTGAAGATTTTGTCTCTATTCTTTATTTTTCAGTGCTTAGCCAAAACATTGTTCTTCCCAACAGATACTTTTGTTAACCTCTGGAAAACTACAAAATGTACTAAAATTTAATTACACTGTTATTATGCTACATATACTGGATAATCTATGTGTAAAATTTTTAAAAAGTTCTGAGGCTTTAAGAACAACACAATATAATTTGCACCTGATGTTATAGCCATAACTGCATCTAACAGACCAAAACTGGAACTTTCAGACAGGTCAGACTCATTTTTAAAAATCACAATGTGTTGTGTATGATATCAGTCACATTTTGCTATCAATTTTGTTGTGTACATGTATTTTAACCCTGTTACAATACTGTACATTAATAACTATTTTTTTTTCAAATAGTAGCATGTTTACCAGTTACAGTTGTGAGTCTGTATGTTAGTATGTATTATTGTTGTTCAAAATTTTCTCGAGATTACTCATCAGAATAGCACTGACAGGGCGACAAGCGAAGACGAATGTCAGAGGATTCTGCCTGTTGTCAATTCACATTCAAGCCTCTAGTCTGACGATGTAATTTCAAGGGATTTCGTTATATGACTTTCTTAGACTACTCAGAATGAGGTGGGGATACAGAGTCTGACATGACAACATTACCCCCTCCCCCTGTCCCGTCGAATATTTGAATTCTCAACAGGGAACAAAATATAAATGGTGCACAATGAGTGACTTTTAAAAAATTTTTTTAACTAAGTTAACAGGTTAAAATATCATCAAAGAAGGGAAATAATATCAATCAGAATCTTACTGTAGGCTAATATTCAGGCTGTTTGACTACTGCGGCAAGTTTTTCCCGATTATTTTTGCATGAAACATACTTTGGAACGTGGACTGTTATAAGTATAAACAGATATATTCGACTATTTGAAATCAAAACTGCACTTTTCTGTCATTATGCAGGCCTATCACGGTCTAACTCGGACTTCAGTCAATGTCAACTGGTGAACCACACATGATTCTGTCATATTTTTGTTAATTATTTTGACACAGACTACTGGGATTATTTTGTAAAATATTAGGTTTTCTGTCTCCTATCTACTCAGAGTAGTATAGTCGTTGATCATTGGTTTTCTACTTATACTTACAGCTCATAAATCATGTCAATTTTAAAAAATATAGACTTTTCCATTTCCACACATCAAATTTCGCGGATTTTTTCAATTTTTTATCTTCACATTAAAGAGTTCTTATCCAGTGACGTCAGACATGAGATTCCTTGCATCTAACACATTTCCTGTAACAATAGTCTACAGTGTTTTCAGTAGAACTAAGCTTGTTCTGTTCCATCTTTGTCATACGTTACAAACAGTCTGCAATGTTAGGTGTACCAGATATATGTTTAACCTTTTAGTTATGCGGCTGAAACTTCAGAATCCAACGCTCGATGTGTGAACTAGGTTTTAAACGTTTGGAATAAATAAATTCCATGGGTTTGTGATCAGTAAAAAGTTCAAACTCAGTTCCGAAGAGATACATGTGAAATCTTTCACATGACCAAACAATAACTAAGTATCCTCTTTCTTGGTTTTGGAATAGCGTTTTTGTACATCGCTCAGTGTTCTACTAGCATACGAGATAATACGATTCTCGCCCTCTTGCTCTTGAACAAAAACTGTACCAAGTCCTACTGGACTTTTGTCGGTAATAACTTTTGTTTTAGCGTTACGATCAAAATAAACAAGTATTTGCGTGTTTCTCAATGTAGTCTTAAGTTCATTAAATGACCATTCTTGTTCGGAAGCCCATGAAAAAAAAATTCTTTTAATTAGGTATCTAAGAGTTTCTGCGACAGTTGAAAGATCTGGTATAAACCTTGCCGTGTAATTTACTCAGCCTACTAACTTCGGAAGCAGATTCGGGTTGACGCGCATCAGTAACAACATTCACCTTCACAAGACGAAAAGCTGTCTGTAAGCAAGCATATATATGGCTTATAGCTGGGTTATAAAGCCTATAAGCCATCTATAAGCTGCTAATAGATGATCTATAAGCCAGACTTATTCGTATTCAAAATATAAGCCATATATAAGGATTTCTAAATTTACCAGGTGATGTTTTTTACAGCAACTCCTATAAGCCATCTATAAGCCTTTAAAAAAGTTAATGAGGAGGTCGTGGTTTCGAACCTTGATCAAGTCTGATCAAAGACTTGAAGTCGGTAGTGACTGTTCGTTTGCCGAGCACTCGGAATTTTGTAATCAAAGTTACGGTTCTTTTAGATGGAGACTTAAATAAACGAGGTCCCGTGTCACGGTAGGCGTGGCAAGATGAAGAAGCCTGCTGTGTAATGCCATTCTTGACTAGGACGTTAAACACCACTAATGATTTCTACACGTGCATGATTTGATAAAAATGATTCAAGATCTAAACCATATTTTATAATTACTAAAACCTTGTTTTTCTAGGTTTGTAACCACATTGAACATAATTTTATAATTTATTCTAGTGATATTGTTTTATTTAGAGGTTACCTAATGTACAGTGGCAGTCTCTGCTCATAATCTTATTCTAAAAAGTCTGCAGACTGTAAAATTTCTATAATCACATACATAGAGTATGGATCATTACTGTAAATGTTTCTGTTGAATGGTTTATATGATGGGAAATACAGATACATACATAAAACCAAACACGCAATCATAAAAGTTATACTTCAGAATAAGTAAAATCTTTTTCTTAAACTGCACGATGTTTAACTAAACATGTTCTTGCTTGCATCTTAATAATTTAAAAAATGGTACTTTTATTGATGACTTATGCATATGTTTGGTTCTTGTGTGTAACTCTTCTTAATTGGTGAAACAAACAAATACAGTTAAACCTGAAGTATTGACTAACTCCTTTTTGGGGAGCAGATAAACAACAAGCTTGATTGCGTTATGAAAATGAAATTGGAAAAACAACAATTACATTTATTAATATTTAGACATTCTATTTTTATCACAAATGTAAATATTTTACTTTTAAATATAGTTTATATTTGTATGAAAATGATTTGAAACCGGTTTTACAGCAACTAATATTATGGCAATGTATAACTTCAAGGAAGCAAAGTGTTATAAGGTGTAAGTAATCTTATACACATGTAATAAACTAACTTAGACCAAGATAAAGTTTTAATGAAACTCGCTCAAAAAACAAAGGAATGCATTGCATATATGGTTAATATTTGTAGATAAGAAACTGTTTAATAAGTTTTTCAACATAATGTCTATGTTATATAATAGTATATATTTCACAGTGAAATATCCCCCGAAATGAATTTGAATAAGAATCTCAAACAGTAAATCAGCTGATCCTGTAACCAATAATATGGCAACAGGTGCATAATAAAAAGATTAATTCAATAATAATAAGAGCTTCATATAAACAAATATTTAACCTGATTTTAAAGTGTGCTTTAAAGTTATCTGGTTTAACCATAACAGAATCAGAAGAAACGTGTCTACAAGCAGTTGCATAATGAGGAAGCCAAGCAAAAAATGACAGTTCTGACATAAAAGTCGATGAAAACTAAGACACAATCAGTTTAATAACTTTAATTTTTCAGCCGAAATTCTTATTAAAAATTACATGTACATTTATATAGAATATTTTATGTTTAAAATTTAACTAAAAAACTAATTTGAATATGCTTTTAAGCTTAGAAGAATTAAAATCGTATTGTGTTGAAACAACATAATCTTCAGTTTGTTTTTTGAATATGATTTTCTATAAGGAACCAAGTTTGCAATTTGAATCAGTACAACCCTTTTACAAAAAGGAAAAAAAATCCCATCCTAAAGCCATGATGGACAGTCTGTTGGCTTTTTCCTGTCTGAATTGTTATTTTCTAGAATTTGCCTTTGGCATAGTGACCCTTTTAGATGATTTGGAAGACTTCTGAAATATTCTTCCATGAGTTCATTCATGATGTTCCTTACCAATGAATTAACAAATGGAAGTTTCTTCACCTGAAATTCCATAAGGATTTTCTTTTCATCTTGCATTTCCTTGTAGTCTGAAATTAAATTTCCTCATCCATGTATTTTGGTGTGAATTTCCTCATACATGTATTTTGGTGTGAGGATGGAACAAATGTTTTCTTTCTTCTCTTTTGGCCAAGTTGCCTTTTTGGATAGACCAATTTTCAGCATTTTGGATGTCTGCAATGAAGAATAACATATTGTTTTTATTTTGTTTTGAAACTATATCAAGAATTTCAACACAAAAGACAAAATTATAAGCAAGACTTTATATCTGAAATATTTCAAATGGGCGAGATTATCGCAATAACCTACATTATTGATTTAAATATTTGAATATGGTATTAGTACATAACAAGTATTTCTAAGCAATGTTTTTTCGGTATATGTAGTGTTTTTGATAACACCTTTTTCGTTTGACGGATCATAAATGCTGTTAGTGTGTATAATAGAAATGTAAAACGGTGACAAGTATTTCATCACTAAGCATTAAACCACTTCACGCTTTTAAAAATGCAATATTAATCTGACCGGGACTTAAACACATTAGTAAATACTCCATGAATGTACTAACAGATCAAACACAAATTTCCTTGTGTTAACGGTCACCTGTCCATAACGGTTCCCTCCTATAACGGTCAGTTTTTATCGGTCCCGTTACAATTTATTATATAAAACACCTCTCCAGAGCGGTCACCTGTCTAATGTGGTTAACGGTCACCAGTTTTCGTCCCGTTTGCACTTAAATCCTGTCTATAACGGTCATCACTGTCTGTATAACTGTCAATGATGTAAACCGGAAGTAGAATTTTCTCCCTTTAAACGTGTAACTGATTAAGACTTTTTCACCTCCTGGTTACTGTGTTTACCTGTGACATATCCAAGCCGCATGGTATAGTTTCATGCCGACAATAAACATTGACATGTTTATGTAATCAAAACAAAAGAGTAACGCGCCATCGGACCGACAGAAGAAATGTCTGAT
The DNA here is from genome assembly GCA_029721355.1 of Tegillarca granosa. Classification (NCBI taxonomy): domain Eukaryota; kingdom Metazoa; phylum Mollusca; class Bivalvia; order Arcoida; family Arcidae; genus Tegillarca; species Tegillarca granosa. Next base: position 266,729 of record JARBDR010000107.1, read on the forward strand.
GTTGACAAAAACAAATAAACTACTGCTAGTTAATTATCCATAATTATCGCCGACATTACACATTGGAGTAATATTACTGGAGTAATAATGTCCCTTAAATTAAGCCCCGCAAAACATTTTTTCATTATCACAATATCATCTCAGAAGAGAAAAGCGTTAACTTTAGCGGAGAGAGTGGAAGTTGTGAAGTAAAAAAATATAAATTTCTGATGATTAAAATAAATTGAGAAAAAAAATCATTGTACTTGTTTTGTTAACTTCAGTCGTGAATATAAAAAAATGCAAAACTTAAAAAAATTAGTCTTGTTTCATTTATTTGTTTATTTACAGTGTAATTTTAAGTCTGTTTTGAGGAATCAAAATTTAACTGGTATTTGTATTATATATTTACTACCCCCGAGCAGGTACCGCTGCTGGTGGAGTAAAACTCCCCGAGGGTATCCATAATTCAGTTGCCAGTACTTCGTGCTGTCAGAAAATGTACCAATTAGCAAAATTTTCAGTCGGCTCAAATTTGAAATTAATTTTAAACTAAGGTTTGTTCCCTAATGCACAGCATTCCTGAGCTGGATTTGGATTCATAAAATTTTGAAAATTTAGATTCATTATTTTCAACTGTTTGGCTTATATTTTTTATCTATCAAACTTTTCGGTCTTAGTGTCACTGATGAGGAATGAATTTCCGAAATGTGCACATCTGGCACATCAAAATTTAACTGGTATTTGTATTATATATTTAGACACACATTGGATCAGATTTTTCATTTTTATTCAAAAAACATTTTTTTAAATTTTTTTGTATTCATTTCATTCATTTATTTGAAATAACACACACACACACACACACATTCTTGTAAATCAAATTAAAATTGGAAATATTTAGACTCTGTCTTTTTTGCTCTATATGATACAAACACAGTTATTAAAAATCAAACTCTCTCTTAAAATTTTCAGTTCAGTTTCACTTTTAAGGCACACATTCAAAAAACATTTTCAAACTTTTTCTTTTTTTATTTTATTATTATTTTTTTTTTTTTGATTTAACTTCTTTAAAACATTTTGCACTCAAAATATTTTTTTCTTGTGTATTTACAGGCTTGCAGAAAGTGGCTTAAGTTCACGATTGATTAGTGAAAAATTTGGCGTTGGAAGGACACAAATTCAAACTCTGTTAAAAAGAAAAGCTGATGTGTTTAATGATTATGAGGAACATGTTCCTTTAGCCAGAAAACGCAAATTACAAAAAAAGGGAATGAACAAATTAATAACTTAGTGTGGGAATGGTTCAAGGACAATTCAACCAGAAGTATCAGCATCACTAGACAAATGCTAATGATCTAAATGTACATGCCTTCAATGGCATCAAATGGGTGGCTACAATCATTTCTTAAAAGAAATAACATTATCTTCAGTAAAATGAATGGTGAAAAAGGTGATGTAGACAATTCTATTGTAGATGACTGGAAAGCAAATCTTACCAAATTAAAGGACAATATTGTAGTGGTGGCAAACGTGCTAAGGATCCTGTAACAATATCTTTGTGTGCTAATATGTTAGGAGAGAAGGAACAAATTTTGTTTATTGGAAAAAGCAAACAATCCGCGATGTATGAAAAACACTAAAAAGCGCAAGTTGTCAGTGATCTACAGGACTAACAATAAAGCATGGATGCCATCCTACTTGTTTGAAGAGTGGCTAAGAACATTCGATAAAAAATGAAAAGACAAAACCGTAAAGTAATTTTATTTTTGGATGATGCCCCAGCTCACCCTAAGATCACTCTAACAAATGTGAAGTTACAATTTTTCCAGCGAATACAACATCTGTTCTGCAGCCAATGGACCAGGGCATTATTCAAAGTGTGAAACTTAAGTACCGAAAAAAACAGTTAAAATATTTGCTTACTCAAATAGACTTGGACACAACACTTACTGGCGCACAAATATTAAGAAAGATTTCCCTTCTGGACTCAATTTATTGGAATATTCGGGCCTGGAATGAAGTGCAGACATTCAATCATTGTGAAATGTTTTGTAAATCTTGGATTTACTAATGACACAAGTTCTACCGAACAGACTGAAATAAGTGGTAATGTGAATGGTGATGACGATGATGCACCACTTGCAGTGCTAAAGATGTCACGTGAACTGTTTGTTGTCGAATTTAGTGAACTGGCCGTGATGGAAAAAGACTTACAAACCACAGATGTTGCCCGTGACTGGGATGCTACAGCTACAGAGCTTAATTCTAATCTGAGTGCTAAGAACAATGCAAATGCTCATTCGGACAGTGATAGTGACAATGAGGAAACCACAACAGCACCTTCCGTTAGGGAAGCACATGAATGTACCTTAAAGTTGAAAGACTTTGCTATGTTAAATGGACATTCACTTATGTTGGGACATATTATGGACCTGCAGAAATCGTTAACAGACACTTCCATGAGTTTAAAGGTGAAACAGGCTTCTATCAATTACCTTTTTCAACAAACGTGTTTGTTAAATGTACTCCACCTTAATTGCTTCTCATAGTTTCCAGTGTGTGTAAATATTTAAGTGCTTCTAAAGATGTTTTAGTGCTTTTATTTAAACATGCGTGAATCTATTGAAACCTTTAGATAGTAGTACTAGACATTTTATTTTTCATCATTTTTCTCAAAATATTTTAACTTAGTGCTTTATCAAATTCATTGAACTTGACCTGGAATACCCGATATATTTCTGGATACCATAGACATTAGAAATCGTTGCATTTTTTAGATCTAATGAGGTATTGCTATCCATTCGTGCGTTGTCCGTCGTGCGTAAACTTTTTACATTTTAATTTTCTTCTCCAAAACCACATGGGTCAAATTTAATGCAACTTGGTAACCATCATACCTAGGTGAAGCCCTTTTAGATTTGCACAAATGAAAGAGTTATGTCCCCTTGGGGCCCCATAAAGCGGGAAATAGTGAAAAACTTAAAAAATTAAGAGATATACCTTAGTTATTTCATTTATAATATCCTTCGGTCATGTAGTTTCAGATTTGCACAAATGGTAGCCATGGGGCTAAAAATTGGGAAATGTTAAGGTACTGAGTGGGGAAATCGCTAAAAATGATGTATTTTTCACTAATCTTGAAAACTATTAACTATTTGTAAAGGCATGTATATTAGAATATTGTAGGAATTGCAACATCGATCATTTTAATATTTGGTTCAAGGTCATATGTTGAAAGGTCAAAAGAAGCAAAAGAAGACTTAAATTGCTAATTGACCGATTGCGCCTGTCAATCAAAGTTCAGGCATTAACCAATCAGCGTGCCGGATTTTGACACACCTACAGCGTCGGTTTCGTCCGCCATTTTACTCCGACAAACAAACGAAAGTACACGCTAACAGGGTTTAGATGAATCGGCAAATATGGTAAAAAATGTCAATGGGGATTGTGTAATACGGATAGTAGATATCCAGAAAGGCCTGAGGGAGGTGTCAGATTCATTCCTTTCCCAAAACCTCGAAGGAACAAGGATAAATGCCTTCGTTGGATAAAGTTGTGTGGGAGACCAAACGATCAGCTCAATGTAAACATTGTTGACGGGAATCGCCATTTGTTCGTTTGCACGAAGGTATTAATAAAGTTTTAGTTAATTTACTTTTTGTTACGCAATAAAAGGGGGACCGACTAATCGTGCATGTAAAATCGGGGGGGGGGGGGGTACCACCGCACTGACGGACATTATTACGTGTCCTGAGTGCACCATCTGCATAAAGAAAAATGACCTATGCTTCGAGTTATATTTTTTGTCATAAATTTATCGATTATTAGTTTACAATGCAAAGTAAATAACTAGATTTAACATTAGGGGTCTATCCAAAGCAGACATTTTGCCATAATCCATATTTATTTTAATTCTAAAGTACCCTAGGTTACCCTGCCATACTTACACATTTTATAACAATTTATTAATATCATACACATAATTATTTTTCAGCATTTTATCGAGGGAGAGCCCACTGATAGATACCCAGATCCAGTGCCTGCAATCCAAAATAGTCAAGTACAAGGTACACAAACACCGGCAAGAAAACCACCCACCAAGAGAGCACTTTCAGAACCACCAAGAAAGCGTCGCAAAGTCCTTGCAGATGCAGTGAGTTGATTTGTTTTATATAAAAAGAGTGAGTCAAATATTAAGAACAGTTTAATTTGTTCACTGTATATATAAGATCTAACAATCTCATTTCAAATTATTTCGGACTTTGTATGTGTAATATTTGATGCCAATGTAGACACAAGTGATGAAATTTAGTTTCATTTATGTATGTGCTAGAAACTTAACAATAGCAATCAGTGCAGGTCGATGGCCATAAAATACAACTGCATGCACTCATGCACCTAATAAAATTTTGTTAAGATTAATCTTTGTGATCAATAATCTTCTTGTCACAGATGACTGAAAAATTGTTGATGAGACATTTTTCAATAAACAAACAAACAAAATTGTTGCAATTTACATTGTAATTATTTTATTATTTGTAGCTCTGAGAATAATACACAAGCAAACATATCAGAAGATGATGTAAAACCTTCAAGTCCTGATCAGATAAAGGTAATTAATAACTAACAGTCATACTTAACCTACTTGTCTGCCAAATGTTTTCTAAAAAGGTTTCACATTGTGAATATATATACTTGTCAGTTTTTTCAGCATGTCTTGAAAGGGTTTCTTATCAGGATAAATCCTTTCATATGAAAGTCCTTTCTTGTAAATGTGACAAAGTCACAAAACTTTGCAACAGTAAGCAAAAGTTGCCCTCGGACCTGAAACCAGTACTCATGGTTCAAGAGTGAAAATTTATGATCAGTTTGTTTTAAGAAAAAATTAGGTCCATAATTCTCATGAGTACATGCCTCAGGAAGAGTCATATCACGAACAGTGTAGGGGGACTTAATTTCCAAGATACCACTCTCACTTTTGCCATCTGGAGTAGCACCAAGATAAGGAAATTTAGGATTAATTATAAGGCCAATATCATGTGTGTGGTGGTTTGTTTTTTTTTCAATATACATCTGCTTTTCATTGGCTTTACCGTATGCTGTTGGTTTCGAAATGAATTCTTGTCTTTTAAAGATGGAATTAAGAAATGTATTTGTCACTGTCGATTTCCTTTTCATAATTTTCCCGAAGTTTGAACCTGTTAATCTTGGCTTTCTAAGTTGAAACCATTGCGAATTTTCGGACTGACTTCTGGTTTCTTTTTCTATTTTCTAACACTTATCAATTGTCAGTTCAAGATTTTCCCATTTGCTTGTATTTTCAGTTAATAATGACGGCATTTCCATTTCAATATAAGCAGGGAAACATAAGTTTCCACATGGATGCTGTTCATCTGAGGGTGGTTTGACAGGGTTCATTAGTGGGACCTGCAATTAAAAGTACATTCATGATATTGATATTTTGTTTAAAAAATATTTTATGTCTATATTTTCAGTTGTTTCAGCTTTTGGATCCATTGGAACAGACATCAGAAAATCAAGCACTCAAAGAACAAGTTGCAAAACTTATTCTGGAAAATGAAAATTTGAAGAGAGATCGGGGGAAATTCAAAATCGTGCCGACAATTAGATGCAAAAGTACCCTTCTCTGTGGACGAGGTTAAGAACAGCCATGTAAAAGGAAGTTTTTTGTATTATACAGGGTTCACTTATGAAAGATTTATGGACATTTTTAATTTTCTAGTTGGAAATGAGAACAAGTTACCATTCACACAGACTAAATCTGCAAAGAGTTTTAAGTGAATGCCACTTGAAGATCAACTTCTTTTAACTTTAATGAAACTTAGGCAAAACTTTGACTACAATCATTTGGCTGGTCTATTTTTTTTTTATTTCACCCCAAGATGCAATTCTCATCTTCAGTAACTGGATAAATTATATGTTTTTCCAGTTTGGATCCTTGCCAATGTGGCCACACAGATATGTGATCATTGACAATATGCCAGCAAATTTCAAATGGGATTTTCCAAACCCCATGGTTATTCTTGATGGTACAGAAATAAAACAACAAGACCGTCATCTTTATCAACACAAAGTCAATGTTATTCGGATTACAAATCATCGCAAACTTTAAAGTGACTGATAGGAGTAGATCAGTAACATTTGCATCAATTCTGAATATATTTCTTACAAAGAAATAACAAATCAGAGTGGATTCCTAGACACATTAAAAATATGATTGAGTGTGGCATGTTGAAAAGGAGAGATGGAGTTATCGTAGACAAGGGATTCAATATCAAAGAGGAAATTGAAACCCTTGGTTTGGAATTGATAATTCCTCCTAATGCTTCATCTGGAGGACAGATGCCAGCAGCAGATGTTGCCAAAACAAAACAAATTGCCACATACAGAGTGCGGGTTGAAAATGCCATATCAAGAATAAAAGACTTCAAAATTTTAGCATTCAGATTAGACCTTTCACATTTTGCAAATATTGATCAGATTTGGTTTGTTTGTTGCTTTTTGACAAATTTTATGCCATTTTTAATAAAAGATTAATTTTAGTTATGAATGTTTTAGACTTGCATGATAACTTAGTGCATTACCGATGTACTGTGGTCCACATTTTGAGCCATATTGGATATTGGACATCCTTCTAATTTTTGAATATATCAATGATCAATGGTCAAGTCATTGGAGTAGCCAAGAACACAATAAGCTTCATTCAGTTCAGCCCTGTCTGGGATTCATACCTTTATCCCAGTACAGTAGGCGTGATAGTATTGTTCTTCGGCGGTGTAGAATCGGCCATGGTTATTATACACACTCATTTATTTTAAAGGGTGAACAACCTCCACAATGTGTCCCTTGTCAAAGTCAACTATCTATTCAGCACATATTGCTGGATTGTGTTGACTTTGCAGATACAAGGGAAACTTTTTATTCAGCATCATCGATGCAAGATCTTTTTAGTAATGTCCATGGACATAACATTTTAAACTTCCTCCGGGAAATTAACTTATTTGATAAAATTTAATTGTTTTACTATTTATTTTCCAGTGTTTTATATATAAGTTGTCTGTGATATTACTGGTCTTTGTTTACTTTTAGCTTATTTTTATTTGATTATACAAATAGATTTACATTTATTTAGATTTTTATTGATACTATTGTATCTTTTACATTTTTCTAGCCGCGAATAGCTGCAAAATTGCTGATGCGGCTCAAAACAATATTTCACTCACTCACTCTTCAGAAACACTAGGGTTTCATCAGTGACGTGAAACTTTCTGAAAATGAAAAAAATAAATAAAAAGTTTACTAAATGGAATTTTAAAAATTATAAAAACTCAAGTGAATGTAAAATGAAGTTGTGTAATGTAAATAATATACTTAAAACATCTTGCATATGAAGTATCAGTATTTTATTAAAACTAATTTATAATCATTAAAGTTGTAGACTTTGTTATGTGTTAATTTCTCTCAACTTCAATTTACCTATTATCATGGAAAGATGCCATTAATGGTCGTCGTTTTCTGCTAATGGTGGTTGGCTTGCACACAACCTTTGTGAAACAGGCTCAGGTTTTACTTTTGGGCCTCTTGGTTTATCCCAGATCTGTGGCATGCTTGTACTAGACTGCTCTGCTGGAACCTCTCTGTATCCTTCTAATAACCAAGTTGCCAGAGTCATAATTGTTGCCCGAAGATGTGCACTCTCACCAGAAATTCTATTTAATATATATAAAAAAAACTAATTCACCTTTTTAACAAAAGAATTTGCAGGTGTTTTATATGGAGTAAGAGAATAGCCATACTGAAACGGGTTATAAAAGTATTCGTGTGTAAGAGAGAAAGAGTGTGTGTGAGAGAGACTCATTAGCATGTTTAAAATATCGTACGAAAAGAACGTAACGTAAGCACTGATACTGCATCTTCACGTATTCAAACCCTAAATGACTAGAAATTTTATACATATTTTCATAAATAAATATTGGCATATATAAATAAGAATGTTTACCCAGCTTTACAACTGCAGTAGCTGTCTGTCATGGTTTTGGTAGCGCCGTTTAAAGTCATGTTGGCATTATGCGGTTCTTCGGATTTTCCGACTTCTGTAAACTTTTGCCGATATTTGAATATCATGACGATTTTTATCACCAAATAGTTTGATCCTGTGTACGTAACTATTTCTGCTGAAAGCGTATGCTTTTTGACGTTGTCTTACAGTACGTGTGTACGGTAAATAAGCCTCTGATATGTCAAAAGGAAGGTCACTGAGTTCAAGGTAGGTCGCCATTGCTTTTCGGAGTATAGGCTGTAGCGTGGTCACGTCTTCATTAGGCGAAGCGATAGTGGATTAAGCGATCGGTCAATTATCTTGAAAAGTATTAACTTTTTGTATAGGCATGTATATGAGAATATTGTAGGTATTGACATGGCAATCATTTTGATATATGGTTCAAGGTCATCTTTTGAAAGGTTAAGGTCACAGCTGCAAAAGAAGACTTAAATTGCGAATTATCGTGAAAGCTATTAACTTTTTGTATAGGTATGTATATTAGAATATTGTAGGTATTGACATGGCAATCATTTAGATATATGGTTCAAGGTCATATATAGAAAGGTCAAGGTCACGGCTGCAAAAGAATACTTAAATTGCTAATATCTTGAAAACTTTTAACTTTTGTATTGGCATGTATACAAAATATTTAGAATATTGTAGGTATTGACATGGCAATCATTTTGATATATGGTTCAAGGTCATATGTTGAAATGTCAAGGTCACAGCTGCAAAAGAAAACTTAAAATGCTAATTATCTTGAAAACTATTAACTTTTTGTATAACATGTATATTAGAATATTGTAGGTATTGACATGGCAATCATTCTGATATATGGTTCAAGGTAATATGTTGTAAGGTTAAGATCACAGCTGCAAAAGAATACTTAAATTGCTAATTATCTTGAAAACTATTAACTGTTTGTAAAGGCAATGTATATTAGAATATTGTAGGTATTGACATGACGATCATTTATGGTTCAAGGTAATATATGTTCAAAGGCCAAGGACATAGATGCATAAGTATACTGAAATTGGTTAATGATTTAGAAATTATCCATTGCACTATAGTTACTTCATGCATATTATATAAGCTACTTGTTAATGAAATGTTACTGGATATATTTCTGATTAAGTTTTGTGGCAGCTCTTAACTTGAGAAAACTTTTGTATTTTAGCATGTTTGTCAATAAGAGACAATGATTATCAATTTCAGCATTTTTTATCAATAAGAGACAATGATTATCTATACCAGCATGTTTATCAATAAGAGACAATGATTATCTATACCAGCATGTTTATCAATAAGAGACAATGATTATCTATTTCAACATGTTTATCAATAAGAGACAATGATTATCTATTTCAGCATGTTTATCAATAAGAGACAATGATTATATATTTCAGCATGTTTATCAATAAGAGACAATGATTATCTATTTCAGCACGTTTATCAATAAGAGACAATGATAGATTATAAAACTTTAACGACTTTATATGTTGTTTATAATATGATGCTTTATGTATTTTGATGCCTGTAAGTCTCATGAAGACAATGAATCTCATTTGAACCTTAACAGAATAAGGTTTCAATTTTTGAGACATGCTCTGCTATTCCCTTCCTTTTAAAACTTTTATTTACTTTCATCTTTCATAGATTTTTGTTAAATATTATCTTAAAAGTAAAATACGATTACAAATCATGTGATTTAATAAAGGCTTGAGAACAACCAGAGTTGTCATTAGACATCAACCCAGGCCAAACAATTTCAATCTAGTACAATATATACAATTAGTATATGATACGAAAAAACTGAAATGGGCTATTTTTAATTGTTTTAAAGTAATACAAAACACTGCCTCACGTTACATGGCCTGTCTTCTGCACTTCACTTTATGTTGTGCAGCCTGACCACTTTCATCTGTATGTTATTTATCTTTCAAACTTTTGAAATATCTCCTGAATGAAACTGAAAAGAAGTAATATCCATTGGTAAGATTTATACTTATTGTTGGAAATAAATATAAGTATGAATATTTCATTTTATTTGTTGAAACCCATGGCAAGTTATTTATACAAATGAAGTTAGATAACATATATCTTAGAAGGTTACCAGAAATGTTAAAATTTCCATTTATCTATCAGAACATGGTTAAATTGGAGGATGATTTTTAGATCAGTGACCTAAAGCATACATTACAGTTTATAATGCCAATCAATCTTGTTAAACTATCAATAGGGTATATCCTATTATGAGAAAGTGTGTCCGTTTCATTACTGAAAGATCACTATTTTTTTCACCTTTCTAGTTTCCTCCAACATCTAACATTTTGATTTGATTTGATTTAATGGGGCGTGGTTTTACATCTCGGTCTAACACATTTCACTTATATAGAGACGCCACCAGTGAAGTGGCCGAAATTTTGACCTTTGCAGTGCACTTACGGCAATGTACAGGGGCTGAATTTTTACCTGCAATGCCTGTCGATTTTAAGGTCTCATCCGAAGAATCCCTTGATTTTTAAATGCCAAAATGTGGCGAAAGATTAGTCAGTACCAATTTTCAAGTCTAGGTCATATCTGGCTGGGGTTTGACTACCCATATACAAAGCAAGCACTTTACGTAGTGTTCCAATATCTAAGAATTGATCCATTGAACATAAAATAAAACAATTTTAACCGAATTACAAAACACCACTACTTCCTTCAACTCCAAACTAGATGTATGGTATTTACAATATCTGATATATATGCCTTGGAAATTTTGAAATAGTTTCGGGAGGATTTAAATCAGAGAAGAGAATTTGGACCCAAAAAAACCTATGTTTGAAATATGATTGGCCTTGAAGAGCTCAAACACTGTAAGTTATGTATGTGTGTTTTAAGCATTCCAGATATAGTATGCATGCATAATTTACAATGCAATTAGTTAAACTTTTTTATATCACTGGTTGAAAACCGACAGCCATCAGGTCCAGTATCTTCATTTGGAATTACCCGAACAAGCCTATTCATGGTTTCCTTGTTTTTTTCAGCACTAAAACTGAAAATTAGAAAAAAGAATTACCAGTACAAGACTAAAATTTATGTAAGTAAAAGGCTAAATAGAATGGGCTTCTTTGATCGTGTTATCTAAAGCACAGTTATGGATCACAGTAAACTACACCACCTAGGTTTAATCCTACTTCAAGAAAGTTTGTCAATTTTCTTGCCATAAGTTAATGTTGTTTCTCTTAAGCACTCAGACTTCCAAAACAAACCAAAAAAGTGACATCCATGACATACTGATCAGGATGAAAATCAACAATCCTACATTCCAGCATTGGGCAGCATGGCACATCAAGCATTGGGCAGCATGGCACATCAAGCATTGGGCAGCATGGCACATCAAGCATTGGGCAGCATGGCACATCAAGCATTGGGCAGCATGGCACATCAAGCATTGGGCAGCATGGCACATCAAGCATTCGGCAGCATAGCACATCAATGTACAACAAAGATTTTCAAACATTATTAAAAAGCATTGCTGAACATTCATCAACCAATCTATAAGCTCTTATAAGCATGGTTTATAGATGTTTAAAGATGACATCCCGTCCTGTGCTTACTTTTTGTCGGACTAATGCCCATGAACTCCAATTCTGACATTTTGAATTGCATTTCTCTTTATTCAAAGTTAAACCAAAGTCTTGTATCCGTTTTAACAACCCTTCTAGCCGAATATTATGCTCCTGTTCACAGGCAGCATGTATAATTATGTCATCCAAAAAGTTAGGAACACCCTCGTATCCTTGAAGAGCTTGCTGAATAACGCGTTGCTACCTTTCTGGAGTGCAACTTATACCGAACACTAACCTTTAATAACGATAAAGCCCTTTATGTGTTACAAATGTCGTTATCGGTCTCGATCTCTCACTTAACTTTATTTGGTGAAAAGCCCACTTTATATCTAATTTACTACGAATATTACTTGCGTTATGATCATGTAACAGTTCATCCACTGTTGGCATAGCATGACGTTCTCGAATTATGGCAGCGTTTGCTTGGCGCATGGTATTGTTTAAGCATAAGCTGCGTTCATCTTCGTCACCGACTGTTGTGTTTGCCCCCGCTGATGGCTGAGATACTACTAGTATTGGATCAAAATAAATAACTACGATTTGAATCGTTGTACACCATGCTTCTTTGCTTGTTTATTATATATTACAAACATACATCCCATAATACAAGAAGTTAATTCTATATCGTACACAAACGTACCCTATTATATTTGTACCAGTTTAAGTTAATACATATAAAAACATTCTACAATTGCTAATGCTTTTTTAAATCACGTTTGACAGTGTTCTTTAAACAATCGCGTTGTAGAGCGACAATGGAATCGCGATATACCGCGATGACCTAGACCTGCTTATGGGTTGCGGTAGAAAATGTTAATAACGTGCCGAGAGTGTACTGTAACTACATATTTAAATGTAACTGGTGATCATGGAAATGAGATGCATTATAAAGGTTTAACATCAACAAATTATTATATATATAAATTCTGATTTACAGAACAATCGCACGAGGTAGGCCCTAGTATCACAATTCGCTTTCTGTCCTGTAGATTTATTTCACTTGTAGCGAAGTTGGAATTTAAGTACTGAAATGACTGTGGCTAAATTGCCTGTATCACGGACTCGCCTCCGAGTTGTTATATTGTTGCATTGATGATTTGGGGAATTAATAAACTTTTAACGAAATTTCCAACTTCTTGTCTTCCAACTTATAAGATACAAATCGAAAAACGATACAACAAATGAAAACGTATCAAGATTTGTAAACCAGTTAATATGATACACATAACAGCTGCTTAAATGGGACTTGTGACTCTTAAGTCCGGATTTGGCCTGAAACAATTAAAAACTTGATAAGTAAACGAATTCGGAAATAATTTTTCTGTCTTTTTTATTTGGCAGCGCTATACAATATATCATAGATAAATATGAACACTTTCTCACTCCATACACAACATAACAAATTTTCACACAAAGGTTGAACAAAAACCTTGTTAAGGGAAATAACTCCAGATAATAAAAGTATAATAATTTTCACTTTGGGAAAATTAGCAATGGTATAGAATTATTGTAACAAAATATCGAGAATATAATGAAAATATAATTTAAATATTTTGATAAATTCAATAAGTGAAATAAATTAAAATACTAAAATTTACTTTCTTACATAAAACCAAAATAAAAAACACATCACACTGTATTTTGAAAACTCCCCCGAGCTCAACTGATTTCGACTCAAAATCTTACAAAGATAAAAATTATTTATGAAATCCTATGATTTCACTTGAACAAATTTCCATTTACAGAAAACATGGTCATCAAACTTACAAAACTGTTTTAGAATCGATGACGATAGTATTATCTATATAAATATATGTATTTTAAAAATCATTATAAAAAAAAACATTAACGAAACTTTCAATTATTCTGTCACACAAATAACAAGGCATATCTAGAAATGTATGATATGGATCCGATAAAAGTTTTACGCAGTATGTGCAAATCCACCTATAGGAATAACTCTGTAAAATAATATAGTCTTTGTGTTTAGTATCACAACACATTTAAATTGTCTTTATAGAGTTTATTGCTGATATTTCGACCAATATCAAGACAACCGTCACTTTAGTATAAATATTTGTCCATTATTACACTGTCAAATAAAACACTCATTAGCACAATGTCCGCTGCATAAAAACCATGGAATGTCACTATTTTTACACTAATATAAAAGACACATTTAGTTGTCTTTATAGAGTTTGTTGCTGATATTTCGACCAACATCAAAACAACCGTCACTTTACGTATAAATATTTGTCCATTATTACACTGTCAAATAAAACACTGATTATTATGAACTAAGCACAATGTCTATTTTATAAAATTCATGGAATGTCAGTATTTTTAAACTAATATAAAAGACTGAAAAAATAAACAGTATCAATCACTAGTTACATGTACTAATCCCTTTGAACTGTAAAATATAAAGTAGATACATGTGCATATTACATATTTAATAATCTGAAATAAAAAAAAAAACATACATTTACAAATAAATGTGATAGTCTTAGGCATTGTACTGACCAAATAACAAACACGGAATTATATTGTTAATGCGTCTTTTAATAATACTCTAGCAATCTTGAAACATATTCCTCTAGTAAACTTGGAACAATCAGCTATGACTTTGATAGTTTCTTTTCAATACTGCACGTAACAAACTTGAAACAATGACAAATGGCTATGATGACAATAATATCGACTATGATGATGTGACGTGACGTGAAGTGACAAGACGATTAACTACAATATACAATGAGAAAACAATATGTAAAAATCTGACCAACCCGTACACTTATTGTGACTTAGGTATACAATTCTAACAAACTTATTGGTCATATTACCCAGAGACAATTGTTTAATCTAGAAAGTGACATAAAATATGTTAAGTGTTTACTTTATACTAGCAATAATATTAATGTGATATCTTCAACTTGTAAACAAATATAGAATGAAACTGCTTAGACGATAACAAAACATATCCCTTGCAACAAAGATAGATAACTCTTATACTATATGCCAACTTGGAATGACAAGACTTTTCGAGTTGTCTCCCTTGCAACACAGCAAAATGGTATACCAGGGACCCTGATCATTATACGCTTGAATTATTGACATTTCCAATATATGATCGATTCATACAATCTCCGTAATTATAATAAATGATACAACTTATTGGACACTCCACAATGAGAGATAGACCGAACATTTGACAGTAATTTATACCCTTGGTTGGTGACATTGCAAACGACAAATGCGATCTATAACCAGATAATTTCTATAATGGAATGAGCATCAAACATGGAAACTAAAGACATTATATATCAATGCATATCAACAATAAACATAACATAATAAAAAGCAAACATGTGGTGTGTATGTAGCGAGCATGTGCATGTGTGTGTGTGTGTGTGGGGGGGTGCCATGTATTAATGGACAATTTATAATAATACCGGGAAATATGCACATCGAAATATATGGATAGTTGAAGATTATTTCATTATAACATAAAATAAAATTACCAGTTTAAAATATCTTTCCGCATTTCAGTACATAAACCTAAACTGGCAAACTTGTTGATATAAACCGCCATGCGGCACATGGTTCTAGTAAAAAAATGTGTACTCATGAACTGGTGACGTCACACGCACCTTGCAACAATTTGTGCGGGAAATTTAAATGTCATTTGTGTATATTGGCTGTAACAGGCATCACCTAGATAAAGGTCATAAGTAGAGATGGGATACCGCAGAAAAACATTACCAAGGTATACCACAGTATTTTACCAAATACCGCGGTATATACCACGGTATACAACACATCAATGATGATTCAAAATGTATGTATGCATGGCATCACAAATCCTACAAACGGCAATATTGTCCTCAATTTTCCCATCTAGTTTTATTTTTTTCAGTCCGAAATGTTCCCATACACTTGATTTACCCTTCACATTTTTCACTACATCATACGGCTTGTCGTTCGCCATATTGACTTTTTAGTTTCTTGGTGAAGAGTTCTTATATTTCTTGTTGTGTAGTTTCTTCCGTTCAGCGGTGCACCAATGTTTAAATACCGGTATTAAAAGACTTTACCGCGGTATTACCGGTACCTGGTCAGTACCGAGATAAACCGGTATACCGGTAATACGCACACCTCTAGTCATAAGTAATAATTTTGGTCATAAAAAATTTAAGCTTTGATTTGAATGATTTTGGCATTTCCTGTACTAAACAAGGCCGATCGAAACTCTTGGATTTGTTCAAATTCTAATTTCACTAAGATATTTCTTAGCCAATATAGACAATCCGGGGTATGGGTATTGATTTTCCTCCCACAACTGCAAGATAGAAATCGCCTTGTTTTCATCTGGCATCTCGCAACCTAAATACCCCTAATTTCTGCATTAATCATCTCAGTTGAAGACTTTTTGCTTCCACCTATGTAAACAACATCACTCAACCAGTCGTTAATATCATCATAGCAATGGGATTTTTCTGATTTAATTTTTACCTGAATATGTTCAACATCCAGTGCTTTTTCTGTTACAAAGAAATAAGCTAGTTCGCATTCTTTTTTAATCAATTGTTTTTCATCATAGGATTCAATACAAAAGCCATTAAAGCAATCTCTTCATCTTGATCTATACACACATACACACCATTATAAAAAAAGAAACCTTGTACCTACGAAAAAATCACAAAAAACCAACATTGTGTCAAAAAATTATGGCATCATTATAAAAGTTCTACTTTTTTGAAGCATGAAGTCACTATCTGCTAAATTTTAAATTTTATTTCTGCAGCACCGAGTCTTAAGTCACTACATAGCACTAATAATAAGTACAAAAATTGAGGTCAAACACATTTCAATACACATCACTGAAGAATTCTCCTTGGTTTCATACTGGCCCAAACATCATATGCTTTATCATAGTTAAATTCTGAGCATAGAGGTCCCTCAATAAAAATTCTCATCAGATTGTCTAATGATGCAGGTTTTATGCTGTTTCTCAAGTCTGTCTTGATGAGGTTCTGCTTGGAAAAACCCTCTCACAATGAACTGTTGATACAGAAAGAACCAGCAACCTTTTTGCTAACAAACCAAGTGATGGATAACTGCAGATCTGTTTAAGAGCTACCTGAGTTACATCTTTAACTGAACTTATTCTAAGAACTAATCATATTTCTGATCTACTCATGAATCCTAAATCCTCATTATCTAAGTCAGCCTTTTCAATTGACACTGATTGTAAATAAGTGGTTATAGTATCAATGTCATCAGAAGATTATCAAGAGTCTCTGGCAATAACTGAAGAATCAAATAAACCTGACACAACTGTCATAACTAATTCATCGCCTTTATCACAAAACCTATCCCTAAGATTCTCAACCACTCCTGTGACAAACTGCTCACACGCAGATACATCCTCCTGCCTCTGATTAGCACTATCCTTGATAGTGTTCCCTGCAAACTCGAATGTACAAAGTCCAGAATCATCAATTGAGGGTTCAGAAGGAACTGTCTTAATGAAACTTTGCAACACAAAGCCAAATTAACAATCCTTTAACTTCTCCAAAGTAGCAACTGCCGAGCGCATCACTGGACTTACCTCTGTAAAAGTAATGTCAGTTTTCTGATGCATCTTGCATAAAATGCATAGTTGCTTTAACATATCCGAAAGAAAATGGGCACAGTATAGAAACTTGTAGGTTGACACAGGTTTATGTAATCTAAGGGACCTCCATGAATACAAACAAAATTGCAGGGTAATTAATTACAATGGCATGCACTGGTCCCTCAAAATTAAGCCAGCGAGTGTAAAATACCTCCTTAAACTTGGTAGCATGAGAATTAAGAACTGCCTGAATAGCCTCCAACTTTGCCTGGTTTTTGGGAGAATTGTGAAAATATTTATAAATCGAATTCAAAACCTGAAACTGAACAAGATATGGTACCCTATCTTCTGCACCACCACAGCTAAGAGCTAATCTATGAGCTAATCAGTGTGTAGATAAAATACTTGGATTGACTTTAACTGTGTAACTACCCCTGCCTTACAACCTACCATTACACTAGCCCAATCAGTAGATATGCCAACCATGTCCTTAACCTGTAAACCCTTACTACCTAAAGCCTTAAGAAGTTCAGCTACAATACAATCTGCATTAGCTAGAGATAGCTACCTGATACTTAAGAAAGATGTTTTTGGTTCAACCCTGCCTAACTCCTCAACCAAATACCTAATATAGACAACCATATTTTGATGTACAGAGATATTAGAACTCTCATCAGTCATGACACTATAAATACCAGATTCCCTAACCATACTGAGCAACTCATCCTGCAATGCCTGAGCTATTGATAGCTGGAATTCCTGTACCGATTGGTTGTGTGAGTAGGCGGTGTGCTGGTCAACTTTCAGATCTTTTAATTGGCTAGCACGTTGAAATAAAAAATATCTGTTATCTACCCAGTAATAAGATAGAAAACCACTGAATAAAAAAGTGTATGTGTGGGTGTGTATGTGTTTGTTGATGTGTTTATTAATCGACTATAACTATAAGTTAAATTATAAATGTACCATTTATGATATTGTCATTAGTTTCATTGGTGTTCAAAGGTTGAAAAAAGAAATATATTTGAATGATTTTATAATTACTTGCTGTATGCAGAGGTCATTAAGGTCAGGTACAGTGACATTAGCTAGATTATTGATGGCAGCAAAATACACATTTCTTAATGCCCCAATCACCGCATATTTACTTTTCTGCATAGCCCTTTTTCTAGATTCTATCATGGAGTTGCTACAATCAATAATTTCAATTGCTCTCTTGTGACTTTGGTCACCTATAAGTACAAAAACAGGAAAGTTTTTAATATACAAATCATTGTATCTAAAAAAAGAAAAAAATCATTAGCTGAAGTTGAAAAAAGGTAATTCCTCTATTCTCTTAATATATTTACTGCTGTAGCTTTATTACTTTCTGTGATAATATTTCACATATATAAAAAAGGGAATTTCAAAATTTTAGGAAATTAAAAAAAAATGCTACTCTACGGAAAGGAAATAATACGAATAGATGATATGTAGGCTGATGTCCAGAAATTAGATTTACATACCTTTTCTGTTTTCATGTTTCGTAACGGCTTCTCTTTTCATCATGCTACACCCAGTTGTGAAAACATTTACTACTTGCGCTCTAATACAAATGTTGCAAAACATAAGATGCTTCTCGGAGTCGTACGTTAATGTTTGATTAACCAGATAATCCTTTTGAAGTCTTCTCATTACCAATAAATTGTCTCCTTGTTGTTTCGATAATCTAATTATCAGTCTTATTATCAGTATTAAGCGATCGTTGAGTAAGATTACCTTCACATACACACGTGCTCAGTCCAGCAGATCGATAAAATTGACCTGGATTTCAAGGTATTCAACATGGCGGACTCAGTCAAAAAAAAAAAAAGAACGAAAGAAAAAAAAACTCGGTGCTACGATAAAATGTCATTAGATTTATTTATATAAAAATTTTGCGATCGACAGCGCGAGCCCTGTACCTATACATCTTTTGTGCATCTCTTCGGACATATTGAACTTTGTTTTCTTGATACATACTGGATCATCATCAGAATGTTTTATACACTTTCCGATCTTAATAAGTATTGTTATTGTGCATAGTTTGACTTTGGTCTGCGCAATCTATGGCTGTTGCTTTTTCATGTTCTTCCAGGATTTGTACTAATCTCTCGACAAGATTCTGTTCATCAAAGGAGAAGGCATAATATTTAATTGTAGATAGAGCAGTCTTGCTGGGAACACCAGTCTCAGAGACAAGAACAAAGATTGCTGGTGTTTGTTCCAATAATCCGCAAAGCATAGAAGCAGTACTTTTCCATCTTGAAGGAACGTCCATCATTCGCTTGTGCCCATGTATTATTCTTTCGAGTAGTTTTTGTTTAATTTGTAACATGTCATTTGCAGATGATGACTGTTGAAAAAGGTAACCAGTTTCCTCCCTTGAGTATTTTCTTTTGAGGACTTGAGAGCATTCTTCACAACCAAGTTTATTCTATGCCCATAGCACCCAAATCGGGTCTAGTTCAGTCTCTCAATAGCTTCATTTCACTGGCGGTATTATCCGTCACCGCTATTACCTCTGGAAGTTGCCGTTCTGCCTTAACCTCTAGAAGAGCACTGGCAATATTTTCACTAATGTGGCTACCATATACTATTTTAGCCTGTAGCACTGCGCTCACTAGCTTCCAATCCACTGTAATAAATTGAGCTGTAACACAGCTGTATTTTCGGTGTTACAGATAGTCCATCCGTCTTGAGTTGTGCAGACATCTGTCACTCCTTTAAGCTCCTTTTTAATCGCTCTTCCATCTGTGCTGAAAAAATCTTGATAAGGTTTCTTTCAGGAAATGTGTTTACTATAAAATGGGGTTGCAAGTTTCAAAATTTTATACAGCGTTTTCACGTTTAAAAATTCACAAGTCTAAATAATCCTAAAGCTTCGTAATGTCCATAAATCTTTTATTTAACATGTGAGAAAATGTTTAACTCCTATGACGACATTCACACTTAATCCGTTTGCAAGTAGTGTGAGGCTTCATGTTTTCACATATGTTTTCCATTTTTATTTCATTTTCTTAAATAGAAAACACAAATGAATAAAATTACATCACTCATACAAATTTTTTGTTCTAAAAATCATTTGAGTTTTAACATTTTTACAGCAAATACCTGTTAGTCCAGTAAATTAAGCACAAAAAACGAAATGAACTTCAAATTGTTATAGAAAATTTTCCATCATCATCATCTTGTTAATGAATTTTCATATTGACAGAGTAATGAGTAACAAACATTAACTACAATGCAAACTTTTCTGTGGGTAAAATACATTGCGAAATTTACATGGTCAAGAAATCTTAATTTACCAAATGAAAACTTTTTTAAAGAACTATTTCAATTACATACATTAATAAGGATGGCAAAAGATGATTGTAGGAGTGTCCTACTTTTGAATTTTAATAAAAAAAATAATAAAATCAAAAGTAGCAGATGACAGAAGTATTACATCCTTATGTTGAAACTGCATAAATAATGTTTTGATATAAGTTATGTATAATAAAAACAGTATGTTACCTTATTTTTCCATATTCTATCTCTGTTTTTATGTTGTACAATCTGAGACCTTTTTTCCATTGACCAGCAATTGCCGTGTCAAATTAACGGAAAATAACTAGCATTTACCATGTCAACAGTACTAATTTTGTCTAGATTATTGTGGTTTAAATATAATGAAATGTCAGTTGTACATACATTACCAATCGGCTTGATCTCATTGTATCCACCATCAAGTCAATTCCTTAATTTTTGTTTCTCTAGTGTTCTGTTTACTGTAGATCTAGTAGGAATCTTTTACCCAGAAAAGAGATGGTTTGGACAAGGACTGGTATGTTTGTTTTATTAATATTGTTTTGAATTCAAATGTTTTATGTCAAATTTTATGTATCAAGATCAAATGTAAGAAAAACTTAATTTCCAAGATTTATTTCCTTTCATTTACTCAATTATCTCTCTTTCTGTTCTTTAAACAGGGTTTTGTTTAACTTTTCAGATGATTAATTATGATATACAAGTAGCTCGTTTTTTTAATTATTATTTTTGAAAGTTGGGTAAGTTAACTGTGTACTGAGTATAAGGGATATTGAGTGGAATGTTTGTATGTAATTTTACTTAAATCTGCACATGTATCATTTTACTGCAGTAGTTTGACAAAGTTTTGAAGGAGATGATTGTCAACCAAGCTAAGAGGTAAACTTTTCTAGCTTTAAGTTTGAGTAGGTCGTCTTCAATGGCAGCTTGTTTCGAAACAGTTTTCCGATTGTCTATAAGATTACTGGATATTTTTGACTGAGCAGAATGTGAGGCTGCTGGATGACTAAAACTAACACGTCTAACAGGTTGCACTGGTCTTGGGCCTTCAGATGTTCTTTTGGCTTTAGCTTTTTCTTGCTGGTTGTGATCATGGTCTATGTGCCATTACAAATTTGCAGTGTTTCCTGCAATCCAGAAATAGTGTGTAAAACGTACCTCAACCAGAACTCAAACAACAGGATAGGAATCACTTTTAGACATCAACCATTTTATGACTGGTTGGGGGGTTATTTTGATTTTTTTTCATTAATTTCTTATGTATTGCAAAAATTGAGAACAAAATATTTAAATTGTTGCTGTTCTCCAAAATAAATATTAAGTTTTGTGTTAGTCCAAAACATCTTGTTGAGGATAAGATGTCAAGCCCCCATCACCACACCCCCACCCCCACCCTCCGGAAATAACATGGTTGGTGCCGAAGGCAGTATGTCGTTAAGAAGTTTTAGCATTGACAAAAAATTGTAGACAGAAGGACAAAGGGAAACAATAGAACATCCGCAACAGGCTACTGTCAAACTTCATCTCCGTACATGTATTTGTTAAGAACTGTGTCAAACTTCATGACTCTACTGTGTGCAGTTTTGGGGTTTTATGGTTAACAAATATTTGTGGACAAAGGGACTGACTAGCAGACAGACAAAGTTTACACAATAAGAAACCCGTATCCTCTATGTAGGGCTCTAATTACTTTTTGATGTACTGCTGATTGAATGTTTAGTGTTGTTTACACGATACACCCCTTTCACTTTAAAACAATGGGCGGATTCTTGAAATTGATTTTTTTTATAACATTGCAATGGCATCAAGTGGAGTGGAGTAATGGAGTTGTACGCAAAGATTCTTTCACTTATTTCGAGGCGGTCAGTTCTGGGTGGAGGAAACCGAAGTGCCCGGAGAAAAACCACCGACCTTCGGCAAGCGAACTGACAAACTTTCTTACACTAGGATCTGTCCCGAATGGGATTCGAACCCAGGCGGCGAGAGGCACTACGATCCGTAAGCGCGTGCTTTAGACCATTCGGTCACCGAGGCCCCTCCTTAGAGTTTGGGAACAAAAAATAAAATGCTGTAAGGAATTTGGCAAATCTTCTAAGTGAAAATATAAAATATAAACACTTGTTGGTGTATTCCTTTCGATAGTATATTATAGTTCTGAATATTTCATATGTTTTTAAAGCGAAGGATTTTCTCAGAGGGAGAAGGGGAGGGGTAATTCTGTAATTTAGAAATATGTTTTGATACAGCACTATATACATGATACATATATTAAGCAAGTAAAAATTTACATTTCATACTTTATCCAGAAGTCGTAAACACGTGTGTGTATGTGTGTGTGTGTTTTCTCTAGTGCAGCTTCAGATATATATATATATATATATATATATATATATATATATATATATATATATATATATATATATATATTATAAACTTTAGAATTATAAAATACACGACAAAACATTATAACATACATAGAATGTTATCCATAACAGAACAGCGTTTCTTGCGTGAACAAGAGACACGAGGTAATTGAACGAATTTTAAAGTTGAATAATAGGACATCATTTTTATATCTTGAATTTAAGTTTAAAAACAATAATATTTCTATGTAAATAAAAAAAATAAATAATATGTTTCATTATGTTAATGTTTTTGACAAATCCGTGTGATGTATTGACGCACTACTTTTTATCAGGAAAAGATTTAACTACAGACCGGTTATCGACGCATTCAAGTTAACGGGAGCCAGACTACTAACAGATTTTGAACAACATTTATAAACGTAAGTTATCGTAAGTTAAAGAATCATATGATTTTTAAAACATCTCTTATACGTTGTAACACACACACAAACACACACACACACACACACACACAATTATAAACAGATGTTTATCTTCTCGAGTTATCCCACTTTTTACATTATATGACTGCTTTACACAATTGCTTTAATTTGTAACTGACATTTTCATTATAATTTTCGCCTCTAATAGATAATTTGTAATGTTATATCCAAAAGATACACGTTATATCCCTTGAAGCAAAAGGCACACCTGGTCATAACCTCGCAAACTTGGAAACGCGAAGCTATTTTTATTGTTAGTTCCAGTTACCAAAGCCATTGTTCAATCAATTGTACTACATTGAGTTCTTAACCAGTTTGATTTGGATCACAGATGATCCCTTTTAACCAGATATATCCAAATCATATAATATTGAGAAATTTTTTTTAGAAAACGAAGGTGGTTGAACTATCTTTTAACTGTAGCTAATACCACCACTGTCAAAAACTGTGTTCTTAAACATTTATGTACTAAGTTTTATGATCAATTGTCATAGTCAACTAGTTGAAACTCGTGAACATGAAGACATTCGAGTCATCTGTTTTCTACCGACATTTGAAGAATGGTCATTTTAGTTTTTGTGCGATAACATAATTTTAAAAAGGAATTATGAAACGCGTGTTACAGGCCCTCTGGAATGAAAGA
This sequence comes from Tegillarca granosa, assembly GCA_029721355.1. Classification (NCBI taxonomy): domain Eukaryota; kingdom Metazoa; phylum Mollusca; class Bivalvia; order Arcoida; family Arcidae; genus Tegillarca; species Tegillarca granosa. Next base: position 290,828 of record JARBDR010000107.1, read on the forward strand.
AGTGTATATCATTTTAAATAAGTTGTTGTTTTAATGTTGTTTGACGTTGTATCAGCAAGTTTTCAGCTATTTGCGATAAGAGCAAGCTATAAAGTTCTTTCAGGAACAAGTTTCTAGCGTGATAAGCGTGTGTGTATTTTGGCCAGTCATGTACTAGCGACCATTTGACAAGGTGCTAGTTCACCGTCAATATACCGAAAACAAGCATATCACTCACCCAGTCTATTATCCTGACAACGGGTGAACCAGTCGATACTTTCTCTTATTAATGCCGAGAGCCAGTCAAGAACAGTATCGTATATGACCCGACCACGAACTTTCGCTCTCAAGGCGGACGCTCATCTTTAAATAAGTATCATCTTTTCAACAGAATATAAACACGTGATGAAAAAGTTGATTGTATTCATCGTAATTAGAATAATTTATCTTATATCGATCTGTTTAGTTAGAATTTCACTTATATCGAGATGGTCAGTTCAAATTATTACACTTATATCGAGATAGTCAGTTTAAATTATTTCAATTATCGACATGGTCAGTTCAAATTTTTTCACTGATATTAGAATGGTCAGTTCAAAATATTTCACTTACATTGAAATAGTGAGTTCAAATTTTTTCACTTATTTTGAAATGTTCAGTTCAAATTATTTCACTTACATTGAAATAGTGAGTTCAAATTTTTTCACTTATTTTTAAATGTTCAGTTCAAGTTATTTCACTTACATTGAAATGGTCAGTTCATATTATTTCACTTATATTAAAATGGTTAGTTCAAATTATTTCACCTATATCGAGATGGTCAGTTAGAATTATTTCACTGATATTGAAATGGTCAGTTCAAATTATTTCACTTATATTGAAATGGTCAGTTCAAATTATTTCGCTTATATTGAAATGGTCAGTTCAAATTCTTTCACTTACATTGAAATGGTCAGTTCAAATTATTTCTCTTATATCGAGATGGTCAGTTCAAATTATTTCACTTATATCGATATGGTCAGTTAGAATTATTTCAATTATATCAAGATGGTCAGTTCAAATTATTTCACTTATATCGAGATAGTCAGATCAAATTATTTCAATTATCGAGATGGTCAGTTCAAATTCTTTTACTGATATTGAAATGGTCAGTTCAAAATATTTCACTTACATTGAAATAGTGAGTTCAAATTTTTTCACTTATATTGAAATGGTCAGTTCAAATTATTTCACTTACATTAAAATGGTCAGTTCAAATTATTTCACTTATATTAAATGGTTAGTTCAAATTATTTCACCTATATCGAGATGGTCAGTTTGAAATATTTCAATTATATCGAGATGGACAGTTCAAATTATTTCACTTATATTGAAATGGTCAGTTCCAATTATTTTGCTTATATTGAAATGGTCAGTTCAAATTATTTCACATATATCGAGATGGTCAGTTTGAATTATTTCAATTATATCAAGATGGTCAGTTCAAATTATTTCACTTATATCGAGATAGTCAGTTCAAATTATTTCAATGATCGAGATGGTCAGTTCAAATTTTTTCACTGATATTGAAATGGTCAGTTCAAATTATTTCACTTATACTAAAATGGTCAGTTCAAATTATTTCACTTATATCGAGATGGTCAGTTCAAATTTTTTCACTGATATTGAAATGGTCAGTTCAAATTATTTCACTTATACTGAAATGGTCAGTTCAAATTATTTCACTTATATCGAGATTGTCAGTTCAAATTATTTCACTAACATTGAAATGGTCAGTTCAAATTATTTATCTTATATCGAGATGGTCAGTTCAAATTATTTCACTTATATCGATATGGTCAGTTTGAATTATTTCAATTATATCAAGATAGACAGTTCAAATTATTTCACTTATATCAAGATAGTCAGTTCAAATTATTTCACTTATATCGAGATAGTCAGATCAAATTATTTCAATTATCGAGATGGTCAGTTCAAATTTTTTTTACTGATATTGAAATGGTCCGTTCAAAATATTTCATTTACATTGAAATAGTGAGTTCAAATTTTTTCACTTATTTTGAAATGGTCAGTTCAAATTATTTCACTTACATTGAAATGGTCAGTTCAAATTATTTCACTTATATTAAATGGTTAGTTCAAATTATTTCACCTATATCGAGATGGTCAGTTTGAAATATTTCAATTATATCGAGATGGTCAGTTCAAATTATTTCACTTATATTGAAATGGTCAGTTCAAATTATTTTGCTTATATTGAAATGGTCAGTTCAAATTATTTCACATAAATCGAGATGGTCAGTTTGAATTATTTCAATTATATCAAGATGGTCAGGTCAAATTATTTCACTTATATCGAGATAGTCAGTTCAAATTATTTCAATGATCGAGATGGTCAGTTCAAATTTTTTCACTGATATTGAAATGGTCAGTTCAAATTATTTATCTTATATCGAGATGGTCAGTTCAAATTATTTCACTTATATCGATATGGTCAGTTCAAATTTTTTCACTTATATTGAAATGGTCAGTTCAAATTATTTCACTTATACTGAAATGGTCAGTTCAAATTATTTCACTTATATCGAGATTGTCAGTTCAAATTATTTCACTTACATTGAAATGGTCAGTTCAAATTATTTATCTTATATCGAGATGGTCAGTTCAAATTATTTCACTTATATCGATATGGTCAGTTTGAATTATTTCAATTATATCAAGATAGACAGTTCAAATTATTTCACTTATATCGAGATAGTCAGTTCAAATTATTTCAATTATCGAGATGGTCAGTTCAAATTTTTTCACTGATATTGAAATGGTCAGTTCAAAATATTTCACTTACATTGAAAAAGTCAGTTAAAATTTTTTCACTTATATTGAAATGGTCAGTTCAAATTATTTCACTTACATTGAAATGGTCAGGTCAAATTATTTCGCTTATATTGAAACGGTTAGTTCAAATTATTTCACTTATATCGAGATGGTCAGTTAGATTAATTTCAATTATATCGAGATGGTCAGTTCAAATTTTTTCAGCTATATTGAAATGGTCACTTCAAATTATTTCACTTATATTGAAATGGTCAGTTCAAATTATTTCAATTATCGAGATGGTCAGTTCAAATTATTTCACTTATATCGAGATAGTCAGTTCAAATTATTTCAATTATCGAGATGGTCAGTTCAAATTTTTTCACTGATATTGAAATGGTCAGTTCAAAATATTTCACTTACATTGAAAAAGTCAGTTAAAATTTTTTCACTTATATTGAAATGATCAGTTCAAATTATTTCACTTACATTGAAATGGTCAGGTCAAATTATTTCGCTCATATTGAAATGGTCAGTTCAAATTATTTTGCTTATATCGAGATGGTCAGTTCAAATTCTTTCACTTATATTGAAATGGTCAGTTCAAATTATTTCACATATATCGAGATGGTCAGTTTGAATTATTTCAATTATATCAAGATGGTCAGTTCAAATTATTTCACTTATATCGAGATAGTCAGTTCAAATTATTTCAATGATCGAGATGGTCAGTTCAAATTTTTTCACTTATACTGAAATGGTCAGTTCAAATTATTTCACTTATATCGAGATGGTCATTTCAAATTTTTTCACTTATATTGAAATGGTCAGTTCAAATTATTTCACTTATACTGAAATGGTCAGTTCAAATTATTTCACTTATATCGAGATTGTCAGTTCAAATTATTTCACTAACATTGAAATGGTCAGTTCAAATTATTTATCTTATATCGAGATGGTCAGTTCAAATTATTTCACTTATATCGATATGGTCAGTTTGAATTATTTCAATTATATCAAGATAGACAGTTCAAATTATTTCACTTCTATCGAGATAGTCAGTTCAAATTATTTCAATTATCGAGATGGTCAGTTCAAATTTTTTCACTGATATTGAAATGGTCAGTTCAAAATATTTCACTTACATTGAAAAAGTCAGTTAAAATTTTTTCACTTATATTGAAATGGTCAGTTCAAATTATTTCACTTACATTGAAATGGTCAGGTCAAATTATTTCGCTTATATTGAAATTGTCAGTTCAAATTATTTCACTGATATTGAAATGGTTAGTTCAGCAATAGCGGAGTTAACGAAGAGGTACCAAGAATAAAACTACCGACCGACGGCAAACAAAATGACATACTCGTTTACATCAGGATCTCAAACTTAGCCGGTAAGTTTGCTTCAGATCTCATGTAAAGCCTTCCTTAGCTGGATTTGGATTGATATAATTGGAACTTTAGATTCATTACATTTCAAGTGTTTGGCTCACATTTTTTATCTATCAAACTTTTCGGCCCTTAGTGTCTTTGATGAGGAATGATTTTCCGAAATGTGCACATACGACACATCAAAATTTAACAGGTATTTGTGTTATATATTTGTAACTTAAGCCAAACCCCCTAAGAAGTAGTATTTTATATACGATTCAGTAGGGGCTACTTACAGATATGCAAAACATCACTTATGTGTTTTATTCAATCAATTTACAATCTTAATTATATTTATATAGATTATAAAACATGACTTTCTGATAAAGGTGGATTAATCGTGCTCTCTCTCTCTCTCTCTCTCTCTCTCTCTCTCTCTCTCTCTCTCTCTCTCAGGTGTGCACACGTTTGTGCTGTTGAAAATTAAAACAACATCAAAATATTCCCACGCGTTTAAATTATCAAGTAATACAAGTCTTAATATTAACATCCTTAAAATGTCATTTGTTGATAAAAATCTTCCAATATCGACACAACATAACTCATACGTCTCGTCTTTTCGGACAAACAACAAAAACAAATGATGTCTCTATTATCTGTCATTGTCAACTTTGTCGTCGATTTTTCGAATCCCAAGTCGTTTTCTAATATCCAGATCATTTGATTGATTTCTTCGATTAGTTGTCGATTCATAAATGCTAGACATTTTTCTAGACAATTTGTTTCCTTTATTTCCCACTGCACTAAACACATTTGACATTCGCCTGGTAAATTTATGCCCTCCTGCTGATTCAAATATTGTCGACATCCGTCTAGAAAATCTGCGAACTCCGATAGCTTCAATTATTTTTGACATGCGCCGAGAGAAGCGTCTTCCGGTAAATGTATCCATAAAACCGTCTGCTCCAAACAGCTGTACAAGAACCATCATTGCCTCAGCCGGTAAAATGCTAAAATTCAAAATCATTATTTTAGAATAAATAAGTTTTCTTTTTATGTGCGATCTCGTCAAAAGTATCTTATTATCTCTGTTTCTAAATTCAATGTAGTATATCTAAGTCGATAACAATTATGTAGTAAACATAGAGTTAAAAAGAATAAATACAGCCTATCAGAAAAGTGAAAAATCACAAATAAGCGGGTAAACTTAAAAGTTGGTTAGTTAGTTGAATGCTATTTTACGTCACAATAACAATTTCCCAGCTATTTATGACATGACAATTCTTATTAATATCAAGAATAAATTCTAACACAACTTTATATGGTGCGGAAGTGTGCTAGTGTTTCTCGTCTGTTGTGTGTTAGTGCGCATTCATAACGACCTGTAGAGTGGTAGTGTTAGTACACTCGCCCTGAGTTTCGCAGATAAACATTGCAATTATTCTGGTACCGAGCCAACAGGTGAGGACATACGGACAAGGACTTTCTCAGTTGCGTTCGACAGGGGTGGAACCCATACCGATGAGACGCTGACGCTTTTACCTACCGACACCGCGATATTTTGACAAAAAATATCTTTGTGTATAAACAGCAGTATAAATAACATGGTAAGTTTAGAACAATCTATTACATTGTAAATAAATAGTTTGTACAGGAGTTATCTTTCTTTGTGCATTGGTTTTAAAGCATTGTTAGAGTCCATACTATTTTTTGTTGGAAGTCATTTATTAATTTATTGATTTATTGATTGGAAGTAACCTCGTCTTATGATCGATTGGTCTAAAGCGCTTTTAATGGCCAAAGCGTCTTTAACTGCCTAGGTCGGTGTTTCCTGTGGGCATTCTAGTAATCTTTACTCCTGAAGAACTGACCGTCTCAATTTCAGTAAAAAACAAGAGGTCCATGGGCCTTAACGCTCAACTGAGGATATGTCCAAAATTGTTTGCAAAGGGCAAAAGACAATATAATTGGTACTGAAACTTTACAAGTTTTCTCAAGTTAAGAACTGACACAAAACTTAATCAGAAATATATCCACTCACATTTCATTTATAAGTAGCTTAAATAATATGCATGAAGTAACTGTTATGCAATGAATATTTTCCAAATCATTAACAAATTTCAGTATACTTATGCAACTATGTCCTTGACCTTTGAACATATATGACCTTAAACCGTATATGATCGTCATGGCAATACCTACAATATTCTATTATACATGCCTATGCAAAAAGTTAAAGTTTTCAAGATAATAAGCAATTTATGACTTCTTTTGCAGCTGTGACCTTGACCTTTGAACATGTAACCTTAAACATATATCAAAATGATCATTGCTGCAATACCTACAATATTTTAATATATATGCCTATACAAAAAGTTAATAGTTTTCAAGATAATTAGCAATTTATGACTTCTTTTGCAGCTGTGACCTTGACCTTGAACCATATATATCAAAATGATCGTCATGTCAATACCTACAATAATCTAATATACATGCCTATACAAAAAGTTAATAGTTTTCAAGATAATTAGCAATTTATGACTTCTTTTGCAGCTGTGACCTTGACCTTTGAACATATGACCTTGAACCATATACCAAAATGATCGTCATGGCAATACCTAAAATATTCTAATATACATGCCTATACAAAAAGTTAACAGTTTTCAAGCTAATGCACAATTTTAGTATTTAAAAGCTAAAAATAACATTTCAGGGGCAACAGCTCCTACATGGATTATCATATAGTTACGAAACCTGGTACCATTTTAAATTTTGTCATGCTAAACATTTTAACAATCTTTTAATTTCATATATCTCTTAATATTTGCAAGAAAATTGCCTAAAACTGCATAAATCACAAATTAGGTCATGACCTTGATTTGTGACCTTGACCCTTTTTTAAAGGTCATATCAAGAAAAAGTCAAAACTGAAAACCTCATGTCATCATCTGTTCAAGTATTCGAGTTATAACAATTTGAAGCCATATTATGAAATTTTTAAAATTAAACGCAAAAAAGCGTAACCCATTTTTCGATCAAATTTCACGAAATGAACAAACTAAAGGCTTAAGACCCTAGAGAAGCCAAATATCACATCAGATTTTTCTCCCATCATCGGATTCGGAGAAGATTTTCTAGGATTTTTGGACCCCTAGGTCACCTTGACCTAGTTTTGTTAAGCCATGGCAACGCCATGAACAAATCTGAATTGGACCGGCCCATATATGCTTCTGACCAAGTATCATCGAAATCTGTGCAGCAGTTTTGGAGAAGACAAAAATAGGTGTTAACGACGCACGCACGCACACACGCACATACACACGCCGCGCCATGCCATAAGCTCACATGACCTTTCGGTCAGGTGAGCTAAAAATCCTGACTATAAAACACCATTACTCCACTTCACTCTAACAGTGTGCCCATTCAAATCCACTACACTTCAGTTAAGTAGGTTTTATTAATAACTTAACTATATGAGAAAAATAATATCACAATTAGTGCGATTACGAAGATGAACTCTCCTACTTCTCCTAAACTCAAAAAGTGCACCTCATTTTGAGTTAATTTAAATCAGTACGACGACAATCATACTACAATATCTCACGTTCAGATTAAACGAAATCAAAGGCAACACATAACACCAAAGCAACCACAGTGACTTTAAGTCCCGTTATATGAATCTCTCTCTCTCTCTCTCTCTCTCTCTCTCTCTCTCTCTCTCTCTCTCTCTCTGAAAATCTCTCTCTCTCTCTCTCTCTCTCTCTCTCTCTCTCTCTCTCTCTCTGAAAATCTCTCTCTCTCTCTTCTCTCTCTCTCTCTCTCTGAAAATATATATATATCTCTCTAAAAAAATCTCTCTCTCTCTCTCTCTCTCTCTCTTTCTAAAAATACAACTTACGCTTTGAAAAGGGCAAAGAAGTATACCATTCTAGGGACACATATCATCATCTGGTTAGTCAGTATCCCATCAATTATTAACTTCACTGTCTCGTCAACCTCTAAAGTAGGCATTATTCTCTCAAATTTCTCTTGGTTTCTGTAAAATTTAAAAATTTTATTTTATATTTTATTTATATATTTGCTTTCTGGCAACAGCCAATGCAACCACACAACACATTATACGATAAAACAGCCAGACAAGACAAGAAAAATATGCACATAATAAGATTACTGATTAATACACTTCCGCCTTAGGCCTGGCATGGGAATAAATTCTATTGTTGAGTTTTGGATTGATTGGTTTTACGTCCCAGTCGAGAATATTTTACTTTAATCAAGACATGACCGACAACAGATGAAGTGGCAAAAATTTTGACCTTTGTACTTAGGACAATATGCAGAGAGGGTTCAGGGGTATCGGTTTTTGAGGTCTCCTCCAAAGGATCCCTTGACATTCATTTCTAATTCCCAGTGCTTGGCAAAAGAACAGTCTTGATCAGATCCGGACGGGGTTTGAACCTCGACCTCCCACATACGAAGAGAGCACCCCACCGACAGAACTTATGAAAGGACCTGAATTATCAAACTTATTTTAATTCTTTGCAGGCTGAAATAAAATTGAAATAACGATCTATGCTATAAATAAGTTATAAATTCTACTTCGGCCTAAGACCACATGTTAGCTCATCTAAATCCTCTCCGTCTTGTTATTATTATTTATATTTCGAGTGTCGGAGAAACTTATAAGCTATTTTACGTGTAATAAAACAGAGTTGATAGGCAAGTTCGAGTTTCTTACTTTTTATATCTGTATACTCAAGTCCTATTTTTCTACTTAGTTGTCGAGTGGTTTAAGCAGATCATAGAGCCACCCACGACTTAGATTTTTAATTTACATTGGCGACATCTTTAGGTGAGAAAGTTTGTCAGTAAGCTTACCGATGGTTGGTGTTTTTTTTTCAGACCCTGTCGGTTTTCTACACTATCCCTGATCTAACTTCGATTTTTTGATATCGGCGTAAAACTCCATTACTACTTTTAACACTTTCCACTCCTTCACAAAAAAAAGAACTTTTTAAATTTGATAATGGGTGGTGCTCTTAGAGGCTGAGTTGTCTAAAGCGTCGGCTTGAGTCACTGTATTACAAAACGCTTAGCACCTTATCAGGAAACACTATACAAAACACATACTGTAAACCCACTATTAACTTTTCGCGTTATGGACTATAGCTGGTATCTGTTACAGTACCTCCGTAAACAAAGTGTTGACTTTTGTGTTAACACATAATTACACACGATACTATATGGAGTATGTACTAGTATACCACGCGATATTAAACCAATTAAGAACAGATGATGTATATTCACTAGCGTTTGGTGTTTGTTATATTGTTACGGAACATTTCACTCAATAATGGATCGTTAAGTTTGATTGTTTTGGTTTGTGGTATATGATGTTCTTCTATGGAAACTTACATTGCGAATTCAATTTCGAGAATGCTGCAGATTTACATAATCAATCACTAAGGTTTGCTTTGATGAGATACACGCCAAGGAAAAAACTACCTCCATTATTCAGGATAGTAATAGTTTTAAATCGATTTTGCATAGAGAAAATGGTTGGTCTGTTGTATAGTTGTTTAACCGCACATCAGCAATTTTTCAGCTACTCGTGACGAGTGTAAGCTTATTAATCTCTTAGGTGGGTCTAGTTTCGAGCTTACCGAGTCAGATAACCGTAGACCAGCATATTACCCCACAGTCACATTATCCTTGTACCGGGCCAAACTGTCGATTCTCTGTCCTCAAGACTAAAAAGAAATATATCATATTTTAGTCTTGGTTTTTCACGGCCGTGGTTCGAGCTCACAACCCCCTTCCCACTCTCGAAGCGGACGCACATTAGTCTACCGATGCTGACGATTGTCAATGAGAAAAAATAATGAGATTGATATTGTGAATAACGCCTAGTATTAAATGTAGGCGTTGGCATTGTTTACAACGCCGGCTGACTTAACGTCGGCCTGACAGTTATTTGTTTCTGTATCTTGATTTATAACACTCTGGGCTGTGATAAAATAAATGGCAAACATAATATACCTCATCCTGGCACCTTGAAACATTCCTGTATTTATCATTGCTGGGCAAACTACAGTTGTATGAACCCCCGTATATCCTGAAAACTTCATTTCATACTGCAGAACCTCTGTAAATCCAATGACGCCAAATTTAGAAGACGAGTAGTCCCCTAGCTTGCTAATCCCGGCTAGTCCTGCAGAACTTGCTATGTTGACAATGTGACCATGGTTTTGTTTCATCATATCAGGTAGGAACGCTTTAACGGTCTGTTAAAGAAAGTTATAGTTTAATTATATAGTTATAAAAAGATTTTTATATTGAAATATGTTTGGTTCTTAAATCAAAATGAATGTCTAGGATTCGTTTCATTTCAGTATTCAGTGTCGGGTATTTTAATTTGTAGTAAATACTAATAATGAAAAGGTTTTCAAAAATAAGTTAAGCAGAAAGAAACGCTGCATATTTAAACAAAACATCGTCTCCAGATTGTTTAAAGGTGTCTTATTTTTTAAAATTTCTATTTATTTATTTATCTGTTAATTAATTAATTAATTTATCTAAGTTTATTTTTTATTTGTTAAAAACATTTTGGTTATACATGTACTATTCTTCAAATGATACTTAGGTAGATTAAAATGCGGTCGCCATGGGGTTCGCTGTTTTTTTTTTTTAAATAAAAATTTTGTATTGTTATTACCAAACTGAACGCGTCATTTACTGTAAGTTGTAAGAATTCCAGTAAGTAACTCCACCTTGTATAAATTATTTAAAAATATTTCAAGATATAAATGAATTTTGCAGATTTTTTGGTTAAGGTTTACTTGGCAAAATCTATCAGTTTTGTGGCATTAATTAACTCTTAATTATTTGGTGAAGTAACAATTTTGATGCGTCGGTATATTGAGCTAAAAAAATCACATATCCCGGATTTTGAGTTTTCCTCTCAGCGGTTAGTTTAGGGATGTTGGAAAAACCGGAAACAGAGAAAACCACGGACTTCGGCAAACAAATTACAAACCTTCTTTCACAAGGATCTGTCCAGAGTTAGATTAGTTTTATGTATTTCTATGGCTTAAGGATCGCATCTTCCCATTTGAGTTCGAATCCAACTCATTGTTATGATGTTATTGAAAATGTGTCAGTTCGATTGATAGAGGTCGATGGTTTTTTCCGGGAACTCAGGTTTCCTACACCAACTTAGAACTGAATGAACGAATCTTGACTGGGACGTAAAGCACCATTACTACATTCCACTCCGTTACTTAAGCGTAATTATACATTAATTGTACAATCGACCACCATGCCGTTTCTTGATTTATAATTTATAATTTTGCTCATTTTTTGTATGAAATATTTAAACAGAATATTAGATTAACATTCCAAAATCTTTCTTTTAACAAAGATTTTATACACCAAACTTCATGATATTTTATAAAAAAATTAAAGGTTGTTGTAATCGAGTGTATTAGCAGAATTAGTCATATTTTTAAATTAATCTAAAAAAAAATAAAAAATAAAAAAATACAGAAATAGTCAATTCCATTTTTCTGTAAGACTATGATTTAAGTTGTCTATTGTCTATTTATATATATAAGGTTGCCATGGAAGGCATTCGGGGGGTTGGGGGTTGGTTTTAACGTGTATACGTACCCAGAATAACGATAACAAGTTGACACGCATCGTTTTTTCGATAAGATGATCCGAACATTCGAGGATGGATCTACCGCTAACTATCCCAGCGTTATTTATAAGAATGGTTATCTCGCCGACTTCCTGTTTAACTAACTTAGCAGTTTTATAGACATCTTCTCGGTTGCTAAAATATTAAGAATACCGTTATTAATCTCGAGTTTTTTTAATTATTATTTAATATCAGAATCGCACTTACGATAAGTGCTCACATCTCAAGACGTTGTTTCCGGTCGTTCCTCTCTTTTTCGCTCCCGCTCGAAACCAAACAACAGTTATATTATCCGTTATACTGAGTTTTAAGAAACAAACTGTAATATTATGTTCAAAAACAATAATAACGTGTTTCAAAATGTTTTATTTATCTAATTATTTTAAATACATGTATAAATAAACAATATAGCGAATCAAACTAATTTGTCATTGTTTTTCATTTACTGCAAATTTTCCAAACTAATCATTTTTACGACAATGATTAATGTCATAGATATTGTACGTGATAGTGCAGAATGTATGTTAAAAAACTTAAAAGAATGTTTTCATTTTCGTTAAATTCGTTTAATAGAACAAAGGTAGAAAGAATACACCAAACAATAGCCTAAACAAGGAAGAAAAAGAGAGACATGTTCTCAAATGCTTCAGTTGTTTTTTCCGGAACAAAGTCCTTAATAAGATTTAATGTTTTTAAATATTTACCTGACGTCACATGTATAGGTAAAACAATGGCCGCCCATAGCTCTAATGATGGCTGCTGTTTCTTCATTGTTCTGGGAATTAATGTCCCACAATATCAATGTCGCTCCAAGACCACTGAATTGAGTCGCCAAACTCCGTCCTAAACCACTTCCGCTTCCGGTTACAAGAATTATGTCTTCACTCACGAATTTTTTTGATTGTGGAATAAAGAAACGATATATTGATTGAATAATAACTAGTATAAAACGCTTAATGCTAACAAAAACCTCTCTAGAGAAAACAGATTCCCTCCTTACTGGTTCCGGTGTAAAACTATTCATAGCCCTAGCTTAATTTCATGTGAATGTAATGTTGACTAGCGTCCACAATCGATATGTATGGAGATTTTCTAATCAGTTAACGCAAAAACTGTTCTTAAAAACTTTAAATTATGCTACTGGTATTGAAAATATATAGTACCAGTATTAGCATAGATATCTGATATATGATATAATAACAATAAATAAACAAACTGATAAGCACTATACACTAACTAGGCTGTTTCAAAATCCCGATAGATGTTCAGTTAGAGTTTGCGTTATGAAGGGTTTGGCAATAAATCATGGTCGGCTTATGAAAAAAAATAAAATGGAATTTTTGAGCTTCAAAATAATAAGGCGGTACGTATATCTATTGAGGGACATAACAAATTTTACTATTCTTGGTATGAACGAAGGCAAACCGTAAAGTTATACGTCAGGGGAAAAACTTGTTGTTCCTGACCCAGTCACGATGATTCTTTAGAAAAAATTATATAAAAGACTGACATGGTTAAAAAATTCCGTTAATAAATATAGCGACTTGTGCTGAACTGGTAATGCAACTTGAACCGTTCAATTTATAATATATATAATATAGTGTTGGTCTAATGTGGACAATTATACATGCAATTTTATCTGCATTGGTTTGCACATTGTAGTTTTTTATCATATATTTAAGTGGGGTTGCTATATCCCAGTGCTTTTAAGCATGTTTTAGGGATGCTTTTACAACCTGGTTATGCAAAATTGGAGCAATCCGCATGTTCTAAAAGAATTGGCGATTTATTTGGACAAATATGTTTCACGAATTGTTTCACACAATAGTACAGAAACTTCTTTGGGATCCATAACAAGAAACTTCATATCAATTAGTCACCGAGGTCGCTGAAAAATTGGGTTGTGTTATAGAAAACCGGTTTTAAGTATTTTTCTATTTTTTACTTGCAATTTTTTCATGCCTTTTCTAAACACATGCATCAAGAGTAATAAACTCACTGTAAGAAGGCTTATTTAAAAGAAAACCTTAATTGTCGAATACAACCGGCGTTTTGCAATAGAATTATCGAAATCTTTGTTGGCAAACTTGTCGGCAAAATCTAACCTAATTTATACACTTGCTAACAAAACAAGACTTTAATCTTGTGAATAAAAACAGATATTGTTTTGTATATCTAACCTAATGAGCCAAATTTATATCTTTACATTTCATTCCGGCCTTATTTTCACTTTAGTTTAGCCATTTTCACCAAGTTTCAATTTATATTTTTTGTGATTAATTCCAATCAAACAATACTCTTATCAGTCACAGACGTCAGGTATATTAGGTAAGCAGAATAAGCTAAAAAGCCGATACATGTAAAATGTTTTTCGTAAGTTTACTTTATAAGACAGTATTGATTAAAGTATATACAACGCATGTCAACACATGTAACTTCTGAATATATATATATATATATATATATATATATATATATATATATATATTCACAAAATGAAAGTTTTAAAATAAATCATTTATATTCGTGAAGTCTTTCAACTTTTAAACCCAGGACTTCAATTATTTATTTTTATTTTGAAATTTTATTTAGTGTTGATTTTCGTAAATTCCACTCATTATGAGATCGTTTTTAATTACGGATCTGACACTATAAATAATAAAAAACGCACATGATTAACATGATTGTAACTGTTGACGCCATTTTTCGATCATGTGACCCACGTAACAGTCATTAACTTGCGTAAACTTGATTTATAAGTTAAAACACACAAATTCCAGAAAATAACTCTTCCTTGAATGAGTTATGACATCGTCTGTGTTAAATGACGGCGAAACAAAACCAATGAGAATCACATTCAATCAAGCGTTTAATTGACTTTGATATTTTTGACGTTTGATGAATTTGCGATGTCATCATAGGTTAAGGGTTCTAGTTGTTCCAGGTTAAACCGAGTACATTAAAAAAAACTCGGATGTATTTGTTTATATCGGAATTGCAGATTAACTTTGATTGATATTTCTGCGCACATAACAAAAGTTGGTTCTGTGATTGATTTAAAGTGTTGATGTACACATCACTCCAACATTACCCTTTATCTAATATATAAATCGTTTTTATTCTTTAGATCATTCTGATTTTATATCCCAAAATTGTAATGAAAATACAAAAGAAAATTAAAATACAAAGTAGGTGCGAAACCGACATTTGAACTAGTTTATTAGCTTGAATCTTGTAACTTTTTTCTTCAATTTCGTAACTTTTTTCTTTTTGTGTAAAAACTTTCACCATGTACCGTTACAGATAAAGAACAATTACCGAGCAGTTAAAAAAATCGTAAATTTATAGCTAGTTTAGTATTTTATAAATTAATAAATAAATAAATAAATAAATAAATAAATTTAACAACATCTGTGTATACACCTATCCAGAAATAGGCGGATGTTGGTTATCGCCCTTGATATGATGTCATTAAGGGCTGCTTTGTTTAAGCTGTTTGGTAGCGTATAGATAATATAGTGAAACCGTAAATGGGTTTTTAAATAAATGATAGTTTGAATATTTAAAATGGTCACATTTTACATATAATTGATACATTCGGACCTAGTATAAACTACACCGGGTTCTAAATTTTACCGTAGGCCAATCAGGAGACCAAAAAAAAAAAAAAAAAAAGAGGACAAAAAAAAAAAAGAAAAGAAAAACAACTATTGCCCCTGATTGTATCAGAAATCGCATAAAGACTGAGAGAGTGATTTATAACAATGAATTCCGTCAATAGATAGATAAATAGATAGAATTTACATAAGAAATGTAATATTGACAGGTCTAAAGGTCATTATTTTTCTTAGTACTTGTTTGTTACTTGTGCCTGTAAATATCTTTGTTTGTTGTTGTTTTTGTGTTATTTTAGCGGTTTAATAAACATAAGGTTCTTGTCTTGCTAGCACGTGTTGTAGAACCCTCTCAAATATAAGAACTGACATAAGTTAAAAACAAGTGATAAAAATTACTGAAATAATTGAAGAAAAGGACAGGAAATTTGGAATTACGTTAGTGTTCGTGAAAAGTCACGTGACGAAGAAGATCTGTTTTAAACATTTGGTAAAAAGTAGTTTGGACTATTTCTTTAAAATTATCACTAATGAATTAATTAATTAATTTGTTTATTCAAATACTTAATGTGAAAGGTAAGTTTAACATATTCTTTCTTAGTTAATTTTATTAAATGGTATTTAATAAAATTTGTAACATACGATTTAGTTTACGACTATCGGTCGATAACGTGTTTTTGTCGACACAGACACACACTAATCTGTTTTGCTTTGCATCATAGCCCATTGTCTGCTCTTTTGATTGAAAATGTCTGTTTGTGACAAATTTCAATCTGTTTTAGCCTTATACCACAGCCTATTCAGATGTAAAATGTCTTCCTTGTTTCTGACAAACTTCAATCTGTTTTAGCCTTATACCACAGCCTATTCAGATGTAAAATGTCTTCCTTGTTTCTGACAAACTTCAATCTGTTTTAGCCTTGTACCACAGCCTATTCAGATGTAAAATGTCTTCCTTGTTTCTGACAAACTTCAATCTGTTTTAGTCTTGTACCACAGCCTATTCAGATGTAAAATGTCTTCCTTGTTTCTGACAAACTTCAATCTGTTTTAGCCTTGTACCACAGCCTATTCAGATGTAAAATGTCTCCCTTGTTTCTGACAAACTTCAATCTGTTTTAGCCTTATACCAAAACCTATTCAGATGTAAAATGTCTTCCTTGTTTCTGACAAACTTCAATCAGTTTTAGCCTTGTACCACAGCCTATTCAGATGTAAAATGTCTTCATTGTTTCTGACAAACTTCAATCTGTTTTAGCCTTATACCACAGCCTATTCAGATGTAAAATGTCTTCCTTGTTTCTACAAACTTCAATCTGTTTTAGTCTTGTACCACAGCCTATTCAGATGTAAAATGTCTTCCTTGTTTCTGACAAACTTCAATCTGTTTTAGTCTTGTACCACAGCCTATTCAGATGTAAAATGTCTTCCTTGTTTCTGACAAACTTCAATCTGTTTTAGCCTTGTACCACAGCCTATTCAGATGTAAAATGTCTTCCTTGTTTCTGACAAACTTCAATCTGTTTTAGCCTTATACCACAGCCTATTCAGATGTAAAATGTCTTCCTTGTTTCTGACAAACTTCAATCTGTTTTAGCCTTGTACCACAGCCTATTCAGATGTAAAATGTCTTCCTTGTTTCTGACAAACTTCAATCTGTTTTAGCCTTGTACCACAGCCTATTCAGATGTAAAATGTCTTCCTTGTTTCTGACAAACTTGAATCTGTTTTAGTCTTGTACCACAGCCTATTCAGATGTAAAATGTCTTCCTTGTTTCTGACAAACTTCAATCTGTTTTAGCCTTGTACCACAGCCTATTCAGATGTAAAATGTCTTCCTTGTTTCTGACAAACTTCAATCTGTTTTAGTCTTGTACCACAGCCTATTCAGATGTAAAATGTCTTCCTTGTTTCTGACAAACTTCAATCTGTTTTAGCCTTGTACCACAGCCTATTCAGATGTAAAATGTCTTCCTTGTTTCTGACAAACTTCAATCTGTTTTAGCCTTGTACCACAGCCTATTCAGATGTAAAATGTCTTCCTTGTTTCTGACAAACTTCAATCTGTTTTAGTCTTGTACCACAGCCTATTCAGATGTAAAATGTCTTCCTTATTTCTGACAAACTTCAATCTGTTTTAGCCTTGTACCACAGCCTATTCAGATGTAAAATGTCTCCCTTGTTTCTGACAAACTTCAATCTGTTTTAGCCTTATACCACAGCCTATTCAGATGTAAAACGTCTTCATTGTTTCTGACAAACTTCAATCTGTTTTAGCCTTGTACCACAGCCTATTCAGATGTAAAATGTCTTCCTTGTTTCTGACAAACTTCAATCTGTTTTAGCCTTATACCACAGCCTATTCAGATGTAAAATGTCTTCCTTGTTTCTGACAAACTTCAATCTGTTTTAGTCTTGTACCACAGCCTATTCAGATGTAAAATGTCTTCCTTGTTTCTGACAAACTTCAATCTGTTTTAGCCTTGTACCACAGCCTATTCAGATGTAAAATGTCTTCCTTGTTTGTGACAAACTTCAGTCTATTTTAGCCTTGTACCACAGCCTATTCAGATGTAAAATGTCTTCCTTGTTTCTGACAAACTTCAGTCTGTTTTAGCCTTGTACCACAGCCTATTCAGATGTAAAATGTCTTCCTTGTTTGTGACAAACTTCAATCTGTTTTAGCCTTGTACCACAGCCTATTCAGATGTAAAAGGTCTTCCTTGTTTCTGACAAACTTCAATCTGTTTTAGCCTTGTACCACAGCCTTTTCAGATGTAAATTGTCTTCCTTGTTTCGGCACGAGGAGATTAACGTAGTTTATCATTGTTTCCTGGAAGTTAGGTTTTTTTAATGAGAGTTTGTTTAATGATACATCTGTTAATTAACATGTTTTAAATATTCAATGAACGTGTCAGTTTGGTTTCAGGTAATACGCGGAAGTAATAACTTGTTCTTGAATAACTTAGAATTACATATGAACAAGGAAGAGTTTAAATTAATTTTTGTAGCATCGTTGTCTTTTAAATAGCAGTTTAGCTCAGTCTAAAAAATGAAAATATTGGACGTCTTTAGAAAAACGAAAGAAAGAAACAAAAACGATAGTTTATTGACTTAACTTACATGATACTAGATATATTTTTACAAATTTTACAATGAACGTTTCACCGATTCCAAGACACGTGGATACGCGGAAACGGAAACGAAGTATTGCTTTAGCGCTCAAAAGTGAACATGACAGATTGTTGTTCCTAATATTAATATCCATTTTGTGGATAAAGTTATTGGAAATTAAAAATAATTATAATAATAATTTGATGGACCAGAACACAACTATTGATGTTACCTGGAAACCTTACCTGACCAGGTTTTAATAGGAGGTGTTTGTCATGTCAGTCAATTATTAGGGATCCTCAATTTATATATTTCATTTCACATTTGTCAACTTACCAGTCACAAGCCTTATCTGTTAAACAGAATTGTTATGGAAACAGTAAATATTATATAGATGTCGCAAAACCTTCTTTGCAGTCATCATAATTTACTGCTGTCAATGTAAAAAACTATTGCATTCAGACACAGCATATAGTGATGTAGCGCATTAAGTTTCTTAATATTGACTTTAAAGTTGATAAGCCTTTGTTTTTTGTACACAAACGTTATATACTTAATTGAAAAATGAGATTTCTTTAACCAGGAAATCTGGAAACCAAGTGATCTGGAAATAAATTAAAATGAAAGAAACTGTTTTCATGTCAGGTAATACGACATCTGAGGTAATAATTATCTTATTATTAAGCTGTCAACATTTGGTAAAAATAAAAAACTACAAAAAATACATTGTTGGATCATGTAGAACTTCATTATCAACACCTGTCATCATTTGTTTAACCTTATGTTGCTTGAATAAAGGAAATTACAGATATTTGTTAGTTTGTTTAGTTCAAATACATATTATCAAAATTGGGGAAACCCCTTTTTCCTTTCCTTTGATCGTGTGCAAACGTAAAATTAATGGAAATGACAATCGTATGTTTTGTAGAGAGGACATTTATAAGATGTGATGGCAGTTTTTACATGGTCATTAAGTGGCAAGTAGATTATTTTTCGTGATTTGGTGACCAAAGGGTCCTCATAAAGATGAAAGTTTCTTGTCACCTAATTTTTGAAAATTCTGTCGATATTTTTGAAAACAAATCTCGACTGTGAAGTAAAACAAGAAGTTTTTTATGTTTGTATTTTGTGTAAAATTTTGTAAACAAAATTGGCTTCCTTACATAAATGATCAGTTAATACGGTATTGTAGATCTTGTTCCCACTACGGGGACTTTCTACAACGAAGCAAGCTGTTATATCAAATTTTGACTCAAAAAGGCTAATCAAGGCACTTAAAATTTTTTAATGGCCGTCATAATATTATTGTTGATAAGTATGATGTTACTGTGTCCAAATTATACTGGAAATGTTTGACTTCCTATAGTCCAATGTTCCTATCACTCTCAAATTTGATTTTGCTTTTGTCACTGTGAACATGGATTCAATAGTTTTTAAATACATAACCTGTTAAAATTTTATGTGCCATATGTGCATATTTCAGAAATCCATTCCTCATCAGTAAAACTAGGGGCTAAAAGTTTTGATAGATAAAAAACATAAGTTAAAGAGTTAAAAGTAATGAATCGAGAGTTCCAAAATTTTATGAATCCAAATCGATCTAAGGAATGCTTTAAACGATTCCTTATTGTGATCTGTAGGATACTAAGGATAGTACCACTACACAAGGTGTAAGCGATTTTATGAGGCATGGAAAGTACCATTACACAAGGTGTAAGCGATTTTATAAGGCTTAGTGATAGTGCCATTACACAAGGTGTAAGCGATATTATAAAAGTTCAAAAAGTTAATGAATCCAAATCGATCTAAGGAATGCTTAAAACGATTCCTTATTGTGATCTGTAGGATACTAAGGATAGTACCATTACACAAGGTGTAAGCGATTTTATGAGGCATGGATAGTACCATTACACAGGGTGTAAGCGATTTTATAAGGCTTAGTGATAGTGCCATTACACACGATGTAAGCGATTTTATAAGGCTTAGTGATAGTGCCATTACACAAGGTGTAAGCGATTTTATGAGGCTTGGATAGTACCATTACACAAGGTATAAGCGATTTTATAAGGCTCAGTGATAGTACCATTACACAAGGTGTAAGTAATTTTGTAAGGCTTGGATAGTACCATTACACAAGGTGTAACCGATTTCATGACGCATGGATAGTACCATTACACAAGGTGTAAGCGATTTTATAAGGCTTGGATAGTACCATTACACAAGGTGTACGCGATTTTATGAGGCTTGGATAGTACCAATACACACGGTGGAAGCTATTTTATAAGGCTTGGATAGTACCATTACACAAGGTGTAAGCGATTTTATGAGGCTTGGATAGTACCATTACACAAGGTATAAACGATTTTATAATGCTTGGATAGTACCATTACACAAGGTGTAAGCGATTTTATAAGGCTTGGATAGTACTATTACGCAAGGTGTAATCGATTTTATGAGGCTTGGATAGTACCATTACACAAAGTGTAAGCGATTTTTTTAGGCTTGAATAGTACCATTACACAAGGTGTAGGCGATTATATAAGGCTTGGATAGTACCATTACACAAGGTGTAAGCGATTTTATGAGGCTTGGATAGTAACATTACACAAAGTGTAAGCGATTTTTTAAAGCTTGAATAGTACCATTACACAAGGTGTAAGCGATTTTATAAGGTTTGGATAGTACCATTACACAAGGTGTTAGCGATTTTATAAGGCTTGGATAGTACCATTACACAATGTGTAAGCGATTTTGTAAGGCTTGGATAGTACCATTACACACGATGTAAGCGATTTTATAAGGCTTGGATAGTACCATTATACAAGGTGTACGCAATTTAATGAGACTTGGATAGTACCATTACACAAGGTGTAAGCGATTTTATAAGGTTGGATATTACCATACACAAGGTGTAAGCGATTTTGTAAGGCTTGGATAGTACAATTACACAAAGTGTAAGCGATATTATAAGGTTTGAAAAGTACCATTACACAAGGCGTAAGCGATTTTATAAGGTTTGAATAGTACCATTTCACACGGTGTAAGCGATTTTATGATGCTTGGATAGTACCATTACACAAGGTGTAAGCGATTTATAAGGCTTGGATAGTACCATTACACACGGTGCAAGCGATTTTATGAGGCTTGGATAGTACCATTACACAAAGTGTAAGCGATTTTTTGAGGCTTGAAAAGTACCATTACACAAGGTGTAAGCGATTTTATAAGGCTTTGATAGTACCATTACACAAGGTGTAACAATTTTTTTAGGCTTGAATAGTACCAATACACAAGGTGTAAGCGATTTTATAAGGCTTGGATAGTACCATTACACAAGATGTAAGCGATTTTATAAGGCTTGGTAAGTACCATTACACAAAGTGTAAGCGATATTATAAGGTTTGAATAGTACCATTACACACGATGTAAGCGATTTTATAAGGCTTGGATAGTACCATTACACAAGGTGTAAGCGATTTTATGAGGCTTGGATAGTACCATTACACAAGGTGTAAGCGATTTTTTGAGGCTTGAATAGTACCATTACACAAGGTGTAAGCGATTTTATAAGGTTTGGATATTACCATTACACAAGGTGTAAGCGATTTTATGAGGCTTGGATAGTACCATTACACAAAGTGTAAGCTATTTTTTAAGGCTTGAATAGTACCATTACACAAGGTGTAATGGATGTTATGAGGCTTGGATAGTACCATTACACAAAGTGTAAGCGATTTTATAAGGCTTGGATAGTACCAATACACAAGGTGTAAGCGATTTTATGAGGCTTGGATAGTACCATTACACAAGGTGTTAGCGATTTTAAAAGACTTGGATAGTACCATTACACACGGTGTTAGCGATTTTATAAGGCTTGGATAGTACCATTACACAAAGTGTAAGGGATTTTATAAGACTTGGATAGTACCATTACACACGGTGTAAGCGATTTTATAAGGCTTGGATAGTACCATTACACAAAGTGTAAGGGATTTTATAAGGCTTGGATGGTACCATTACACAAGGTGTAAGCGATTTTATGAGGCTTGGATAGTACCATTACACAAGGTGTTAGCGATTTTAAAAGACTTGGATAGTACCATTACACACGGTGTTAGCGATTTTATAAGGCTTGGATAGTACCATTACACAAAGTGTAAGCGATTTTATAAGGCTTTGATAGTACCATTACACAAGGTGTTAGCGATTTTATAAGACTCGGATAGTACCATTACACACGGTGTAACCGATTTTATAAGGCTAAAATAGTACCATTACACACGGTGTAAGCGATTTTATAAGGCTTGGATAGTACCATTACACACGGTGTAAGCGATTTTATAAGACTTGGATAGTACCAATACACAAGGTGTAAGCGATTTTATAAGGCTAAGATAGTACCATTACACACGGTGTAAGCGATTTTATAAGGCTAAGATAGTACCATTACACACGGTGTAAGCGATTTTATAAGGCTAAGATAGTACCATTACACACGGTGTTAGCAATTTTATAAGGCTTGGATAGTACCATTACACAAGGTGTTAGCGATTTTAGAAGACTTGGATAGTACCATTACACACGGTGTAAGCGATTTTATAAGGCTTGGATAGTACCATTACACAAGGTGTAAGCGATTTTTTATAGCTTGGATATTACCATTACACAAGGTGTTAGCGATTTTATGAGGCTTGGATAGTACCATTACACAAAGTGTAAGTGATTTTATCAGGCCTAAATAGTACCATTACACAAGGTGTAAGCGAATTTATAAGGCTTGAATGGTACCATTACACACGGTGTAAGCGATTTGATAAGGCTTGGATAGTACCATTATACAAGGTGTAAGCGATTTTATAAGGCTTGGAAAGTACCATTTCACAAGGTGTAAGCGAGTTCATAAGGCTTGTTCTGAATAAATTTGGAAAATAAAATGTGTAGGCATGGGTTGTTTGACAAAAAGTCTATGTTAGCAAATTCTCATCTAAAACTCCTCTGGTTCCATAAACAGAGAAATTTGCCACTATATATTCATTTATAGTAGTTTTTCAGCGTGATCGGTTGGACATAACCGTTGCACAGTGGATTGCTGACTTAAATAGTTTAAACAGGGTCAATAAAATCAAATCAGTATCGGTTCAATCGGACTTCGCCCATGTCAGATATGGGTTTAACTGACCAAGTATAAACCAGATTAGGTCACCAATCCACTGTCTAACTAAAAAAAGTCGTACACTGTATATAGTTTGTGTATAATGTACTTTAAGCTTATAGAGTTGCTGATAATGGAACTACTTAACGAAACGTGGTACCTTATAGCGTCTGTACGAGACAATTCTTTCTATTGGCAATGAAATCACGTGTGACGATTTTCCGTAATTACGACGTTTTTCGAAAATTTTGGACGTCAACATTGTCCGTTTCTTTCTGCATAAACGATAAGAGTTTTTGGTCACGTGAGGCAAACCTCAGTGCGACAAACTGCATTGTCTTACTAAATTATTACAGACATACTTTACTGTCTCGTTTTGAAAATAGTTGTAACAATGGTTATTGATACACTGAAACGGCTCGTTAGAAAAACTATTATAGATATGCTATACTGTTTCGTTGTAAGAAAATGTGTTGTACTGTTTCATTGTACGACTGTTATAGACAAAGATCTCTGTGTTGTTATAACAAGAGTTTAAGACTCCACTTATCCTGTTTCGTCATAACTATTGTCTTAGTGAAACTGCATAGAATTCCGCTTTCTTTTTATAACAACGATTATAAAATAACTAATGATTTGTCTACTACAGAATAAAATCAGAAGCCATATAATAACAATGGTTGTTAAGAATATAATTTTCCTGATATAACGATGGTTATGAAGAAAAGCAATCAAACAATTTAACAATGGTTTTTCAGAATTGCACCTTCTAGTAAAAACAATAGTTAACAGGGTTAGCATGTTCTTGTTTTTACAATGCTTTTAAAATTGCACTTTCTGTTATAACAAGAATATAGTATGTTATTCTTATGCTTGTTCATACGTGTACAAAGTAACATCTGACAGGACACTGGTTATGAAACTCATTACATATTTACAGCTATTTTGTCAGGTATACGTGCGTTTTATGGTTTCTTCATGTGTGGTCAAAAAACATGAAAATACATGTGCGTAAAGGCTAAGAGTTACATATTTGATAACCAATAGCTATTGAATTCACATAATGTTACTGTTGTTTCATTTCATAAATTTTAGAAAATAATAGTCAAAAATTTATAATATGACAACTATTAATTTTCAAATATTTTTAGAATAAAAAGAAATTCAAAAAATTATAATACATTATTTTGTAATATCTCATACGTTCAAAAATTGTCTATGACAAAGTAAGAACACTGTCATATACATGTAAGTAAGAACACTGTCATATACATGTAAGTAAGAACACTGTCATATACATGTAAGTAAGAACACTGTCATATACATGTACTTTGTCTTGAAATTTTATCATCAGTATATTTTAAAAACAACATGTATATTTGTCATATATTTTATTGCGAGCGATAAAAATTTTGAAAATAATTATAATAAGATACATTTTAAATACGATATATCGTTATATCCCAGTTTTTAAATGCATTTTTAAAAAGTAAAAATACGCAACAATGTACTTATGCCACGTGTACGACATCTAACACAAAGTGGAAGCGATATTAGCGTAGACATTTTTGTCATTTATATCAACTGATCACGTTGCAATTTTGTTACTTATACTATCTGTCACGTGGTATTCTGGTGTCTGATTTTGATTTCTTAACAGTGTATTAAAATATCGTCTAATTTGCAATAACATTTACTAAGTGTAACAGTACATCAGATGTTACAACAGTCAATACATAAATTTATGTGCAAATGTTATAGAAAAAAATATTATTCACTAAATCTTACGGGAATGATATTGTAAGGGAGAGAAAATTCAGTGAAAATGCAGTTGATGAAGCGGATGACATAACAGAATTCTAGGAGTCAAATCTGGTCAGTATCCGTATAATGCGCGTGCGCCAACCGCCACTATTGCGCAGAGTTATCTGTCAGAAAAACAATTGCATGGTAACAATCTTAAAACTCATTTTTCATAAAAAAAATATCGGTAGGATAAACAAAGGAATAAAGGTATACCAATCAATACCATCATCAGTTTCATTTTCAGTTGATTTTAGTGTATTAATAGTCACGTGATATTGTTACTAACGTATACTCGTATTTCCGGCGACCACGTGGTACTTATTGATAACATGACTCGCTATCAATCTAGTATAACCTGACGCCTTTTTAATTTTTTCAAACAGAATATAATTTTTTTGTCACCTTATTTTCGTAATTGTTGAAATTTTCTTTATACATACTAGACATGGCTCTTTTGCAAAAATACCGACTTAATTTTTGTTTACTTTTTGTTTTGTTTACTTAGTTAATTTGTTTGGTGATGATTGCTTTGACTTTTTTTCAAGTTTTGTTTCCTGCTTCAAATCATAATTATGATAATAATATTATATGATGAAGATGGTGATGATGATAATAATAATAATAATAATAATAATAAAATAATAATAATAATAATAATAATAATAGGTTTGTATTGTTGCCAGTTATGTGTGTACTTAGCACTTCCGGTGTACTTTGATCCGACATTTTTTTTTCATAATGAGAACGTAAATTAAAATGGAATCAACGAGTGTCAATAATTCATTTGTATCTCTATCAATAATTAAATCACGAACCCAACAGCAACATATATCATGATCAGAAAATCAAGAATTATGAAAAAATGACTTTGTTAAATATTAGGTTACTAGGTTACGAATTGTAGAAATTGTCTAGGTTGAAACTATTTTAGGAACATGATTTAGTATGATAAATTCTGGTAATTAAATTTCAGAAATGAAATATTTCTTTAATTCTAGGTGATATTGACCTCAATTCTATTACACGTTTAATTTGCCTTGAACCAATTCTAGTAAAATGTAAGAAAATGAGCGACATCGTGCACATTAAGATTCTATTTAAATAGACAAATTCTCATACTAAATATTTTAATAAATTTTCTTAAGACAGTCCTTTTTAAATAACTATATTTTGTTTAAAAAAATTAAATCGTCATAATGGAATATAGAAGAACTAATGCCCTATCTTACTTGCACAGGCATGTAATGATCGTATGTCTTATTCGGCCGGCATAGACGTTGAACTTATTCTGCCAGTATAACATCGAATTAACCTATATCGGCTAGCATAGACAGTGAATATTAACCCTTGTCTTATTCTGCTAGTATAGACGTCAAATTAACATATATCTTATTCGGCCAACATAGACGTCGAATTCACCTATGTCTTATCCGGCCAGTATACGCCAGTATACGCGTCAAATTAACCAATGTCATACCCGGTCTGTGCAAACGCCGAATTTACCCAACCCCTAAACGGCCATCTTGGATTGTTAAAATGACGTCCTTCCCGGCCATCATGGAGTAGAATAAATCTATATCCTACGTGGTCAGTATGACCTTTGAAATGACCCATGCCCTACTCACTCAGCATGGACATCGAATGAGTATATATATATATATATATATATATATATATATATATATATATATATATATATATATATATATATATAATATATATATATATATATATATATATATATATATATATATATATATATATATACTAGTGTGTGTGTGTGTGTTCGTCCGGCATAGTCGTCCTGTTAGAAGGATTTTTTTAAAAAGTGGTTTCTGTGGTTAAAATTTCAAATTTCAGGGGAGTTGATCTGTTTTTCTTTTGACATTTTATTATTATTATTTCTCATTAACTGTGCCTTCCTTTTTTTCAAGATACACTTGCCACGTGGTAAACCTTTAACGTTTTAGAAAATCTTTATCCTTTTATTATAAAAATGTTTATTGTGTAGATGTTTTAAATCCCAGTCGCTATTTGAGCTATTTGATAACGCTTACGTCATTGCCAACATAGATATATTAAACGTTAAACAAGTATCATTAACATCTACATTAACATCACAGTTCTTTAGATTTTGTCAGCAAAAGAAACAGTTTACATACCATTTAACATAACTGTATCGTTTCTACAATATTTAAAAGAGTATTTTCCCATAACGGATGTAGCTAGTTAGACAGGAGGTGCTTATCCTTCCGGAGCACCTGGCCTGGAAGTTCAGGTGTATAACTAAATTTGCCAGTTTTCAAAGTTTTTTACTTTGTTTATTTTTTCTTTTCTTTTTCTTTTTTTTTTCTTTTTTTTCTTTTTTTTTTTTTTTTTGGGGGGGGGGGTTGTGATTTGGGCATGGACTGGTATGTTTGTGTTTTATTTTTAATACAGCCTCAACATATGTAATTTTTAATATTTGCCTTCTTATCTACAGCTTTAATGAACTTATAAATTAATAAATCCATAAATCCATTAAAAATTAAAAAAAACTAAGATAAATAAATAAACGACACACACGCACAAACATTATATATATATATATATATATATATATATATATATATATATATATATATATATATATATACATGTATATATATATATATATATACATGTTATATATAAGGGTTTTTCGAAGCTGTTTGATATTTTTTTATTGGTTTTAAACGCCTTCAACTTGAAGGAAATGATTTCTGTTAAACATGTGTAAAATGTACACGCTACTACATACGTGCACATTAACTAGAAGTTAAAATCACTGTAACTATTTTAGACAAAATTTATTTAGTTTTCGGCGTCGCAGTTCGAGTCCGGCCATAAAGCTTGAATTATTATTCTCTTTGAAGAAAAAATCCTCTAGGCCAGCGCTTGTTTTGTCGGGGCATTAACACATCATTTGTCGGTAGAAAGTACAAATGAGGCTGTCACTATAAATCTAATTGGTAAGAAGGACGGGTGAATCTTGACACCTTGGCGACGTCACCTTTTTTACGATTACTACATCAGAAGTATTTTTGCTCCGTAGTAATGATTTATTGTAACGGGTGATATGAAAATCATACACCTGATATAAAATCAAATTTAGGAATTTATACAAAAAATTACTAAAGGATATTATTTTTAACAAATTTAAAAAAAGGTATGTGAAAATCGTAATGTACATGTAATTATAATAGATCGCTAAATGCGTATTTCATTAATAAGAATTTTTTTTACTGTTCTCCATTAACATTGTCTGACACATGTGACTGATCTTATATATAAAGAATTTGACCTATGTATAAAAACGGAAAAAAAATTTTCGCGGAATATTTTAAAATGAATTTTAATATAATTGATATGATTAATGTCTGTATTTTAAAACATTTTCTATTTGTTTTTTTTTAGTAATTAGTAACTACGAAAATTAAAAAGTTCTTTAAAATCATAATCAACAGGATTTCAATAAATTTTTCACCTGAGATGAGAAAGGAGTTGAGAAGGGTGAACTGTGTATGTTCATGCAAGTTCAATACGAAATTAATCAACGTTTGCAAATGGGGTTTAAGATAGGATCTAACGGCTTATAAATTGCCCCTTCAACAGACCCTGCCAAATTTCGATCACGGCACAAGCGAAAACAAACAAAAATAAATTAATAAAAAAAAAAAAAAAGAAATATAATTTGAGAAACGATCTTAAAAACAGAAATAAATAATTTCATTTAGATTTAAGTATAGTTTCTTATGAAAACAATTATAGAGTCCCTGTCCCCGTTAAAAAGAATTGTTGGGAAGATAAAACAGTTTGAAGGTATCCGGTTCCCTATAGCTTATCCAGTTTAAGACATGAGAAAAAAAAACCATATAGAATTTATTAAAAAAAATAATGAAAATAAAACAAATTGTTAAATGAAATATCTGAATTACGGTATAAAAATAAATTCTTATATAAAAAACAAACAATAAATGTCAAATTATAAAAACAGGAGACCTATCATTCATATAGCTCTTCTTTGTTTTAATAGAAATATGTAACTCTACAAAACAATGACAGACGTCAAATCACAAAAATAATGTATAGACAAATATCCTGTCAGATTTAATATATACGTGTGTCATCTAAATTTAGTAAATATAGAATATAATTGTTTACCTTTATACATTTCCTTTTTATTTATATTAGTTATTTAAATTAATTTCATCATTTTAACACGGTTAATTAGTTTATAATTAATTAATGAACAAAACAAATCATGTGTTTATTTGAATTGAATTGTTTCATACTTTAACACCTCCTGACCGGTAGCCATAACTTTACACCGTTATCGATACCGTTGATATATGATGATGTATATATGTTTGTTTTAACCGTTTTCTGATTTCATGATCATCCATCTTCTCGTTGCCACAAGATTGTCAAAGTTCAAAGTGTTAAAACAAAACTTTTATTTCAATTTTCGTCTCCGGTTTGGTGTATTGTGTGTTTTATAGTTACAGCCAGCTGATCTAACGTCTGTCGTGATTTTATACCAGATTTGGAGCACGCGCTTAGGTTGTCGTCTGGAAAGCACGAGGAGGTGACAAGATGGCGTACAATATGTTTCTCTGTTTGTTTATTATTTTATTGGATTTTTCATTAACACAAGGTAAGTTTTGTTTACTATACATTTACTTCTTTGCATACTTTTTTTTTCACACGAATTTCCTTCTTTTCTTTCTTTCTTCCTTTTTTTCTTTTTTAATTTTTTTTACCGATTTATTGAAATTGAATATGTGTTACATTACATTTGATTGACAGCAGATTGTTTAAATTTTTGACAGATTTTTTAAACAATTTGTTGTAATTAAAAGATGCAGATAAAAACACATTCAAATAACACTTTGACAGAAAAAAATCATTTTAAATATTGTTATTTTATTCACAAAATTACTTAAATTTGATAAGGAAAACTTACTAAAAATTGTTAAATATACGCATCGGTTAACGTTGGCATAACCCTCTTCAAAAAAGTAGTATGAATGTTCTTCCTGTTTAAATTACATTTACATTAGAAAAAGAAAAGTTTTGAAAAAAAGCAACAGCTTTTAAGTTGTTTGTAAGAAGTTAAATTTTCTCAAGCATGGAACATCAGTGTTTCTAAGTGAAACTAGATTTTGTTTGGTAATGAATATTATCAATCCGTCATGAACGAAGATTTAATTAGGTATTAACTAATCGTATAATATCACCTCCGACAAAAAAACTAAATAATGGCGACCTGGATGAACATATCCAAGGAGTGGCATATTTTAATGGCGAGCTTGATGAATATCTCCAAAGAGTGACAATCATTTTGGATTATATATATGAAGCATTGTACAACCATAGTTTAATTATTGAAAGTCAAAGTAAATAGTTAGACCGTATACATGTAATTATATATTTACCCAAGAGCCCAGTTTCACAGTATCGGCTCGGAAGAGCGGAAGGTCGAAGGTTCGAAACTCTTTCGGAAGAAAACATAAGACTGTTTTATTTAGGCTTCCTCGTGTATAGCTTGATAAAAAGAAGTCAGAGTATCGGCTGGTTCATACGGTGTAGGATAATGTGACTGGGAGAATGGTTGTCACCGACGTACGGACTCGATGAGCTTGCACAGAAACAAAAAGTCGCTCTGTGTTCGCGTCAGTGCAAGGTGGACTTTATTCACACTCGCACATATATGAACGTGTTCTCAAAATACCCAATCAATCAGTTTGAAAATAATTTTAGAAAACTAGCTTTGTTAAGTTACCATGGTAACATTTACATTCTTGACATTCTTAATGTTTTATATTTGATATTAATTATTTAATGCTGTTTCTCTTGTAGGCTGAATTTATGAACGAAACACGCTTTGATTTCACAAGCACATTTGTTAAAAGATCACATAAGATTTGAATTAGTTGTAATACTCTGGTAACAAGATAAATATAGGGCGATTAGATTATTCATATCTTCGCGCCGTTTGCAAACGCATATTTATTTCAATAGACATTTTATTACTTCTGATTTTTGCGTCAAGCCTGTAGTAACATACAAACACGGTGACAAATATAAGTCCCTCATTGGCGTATTTCGAGAAACAGATTAAATTAATACCCTACCGTACCGTCACCAAAAATATACAACAACAAATATATATATATATATATATATATATATATCAAATAGCCGCAATTAAATTGATGATGTGTTAAGATATTATAACCACATATGCCTTTATTGTTCCTTTAGAGACTTATGTAGATATTGTTGTGTTTTGTGTTCCCACGTGTCACCATGGTTATAACATATGTCAATGCGTCAATATGTCCATAAACTAATCATATATTGACGTGACGATTTATTTCGAAACTGTCAGCAGAAAAAATATATATTCTATCATTCGCACAATATAAATTGCGCAACTGCTAGTTTCGACATTCTTCAAATTTTTCTAGATTTTCGGAATGAAACTTTAGGAATTTTATAAGATAATGTTGTCGGCTTTTTTTATCAAAAAAGTATTACTGTTTTTTATGTCATGCGTTATAATTATTGACTTGATTTATTAAAATATTCTTTCACAATTATATCTTGATTTAATTTACATTTTTAAAAACTATAATTTTTTCGATTATTTTTTATTTCAATAAATAAAAAAAATATATTGAAACTAAAACATGACATATATATTTTGTTTAAAATTTTTTTGACCCACTTATATTCCGTACCATATTTCCTGCGGACCGATATATATATATATATATATATATATATATATATATATATATATATATATATATATATATATATATATATATATATATTCCGTTTCAATTTTCAACATAGATTCCGTCTCAAAATTTTTGTTGATATGCAATTTCTTGTTGAGCGACAATTTTTTCTTGCTCGAAAAACATATATTCCGTTTCTTTTTTCTATGTTGACAAACATATATTCTGTTTTATCTCTCTATGCTGACAGACATATATTTTGTTTCATATTTCTATGCTGACAGACATATTCCGTTTCATAATTTCTATGCTGACAGATATATACTAAGTATTTCGTTTCATATTTCTATGCTGACAGACATATATTCCGTTTCATAATTTCTATGCTGACAGATATATATTCCGTTTCATATTTTTTTGCCGACAGACATATATTCCGTTTCATAATTCTATGCTGACGGGCATATACTAGTATTCCGTTTCACAATTCTATGCTGACAGACATATATTCCGTTTCATAATTTAGACATTCCATATTGTCCTTATATTGTAGCACAGATGTGGGGAGAGTTTCCATTATTTGAAAGAAATCCATTTTTCCGTCCAAGTGTTGTTTCACCAAGAATAATTTGGATGTCGCGTATGAATTTTTTCTAACGTAATAGACTCGGTTAGATATAACGTTGAATAGACCATTGTATATAGCCGTATAGTGCAATATAGAAAAAATGTTATAAAATTAAATTTATTTTTTCTTACTTTCAATCTTCAAAATACATCTGTTTAGAATCTTTGTTAGATATTTAGATACCTGACATAAGAACGACCAGGAATTTCTTCGTTTCTGGCGATACTTTTGTATATTACAAAATTAAAAAAAAAATTTAAAAAGCGTGATTATGATATTTGAAAAAAATAACACAAAACCAACCAATCAAATGGTCACATCATCTAATGATGAATAAATACTCCGTGCTCTGAGATTGTGAATAATCATAGATGATTGAAAATATTAATACGAAACAAACGTTATTCCGATTTCCGATTTACTGATTATGTGTATCGACATGACGTTAAAAATTAGAATTGTTCTAACTGTACTGAGTTTACAATTTTGTGTTTCATAGCTGTATCAGGATCTTTATTTTCAGTCAAAATCGGAATGATGCATGTCTGAGCCATCATTAGGTTATCTTGAAATAGAGTAAATGGTTACGCTTTCTCTAACGGTACTCAAAACACTAAAGAAGCCGTCGGTGTGATTCGCGTGTCACTTGATATGTTATCTTAGGAATGAAATTTGTTTTCATATAACGCGTATTATCATCCCCTTTTTATGTTAATTTTGACAACGCTATAAAGTATAGCAGTGGCAACTATGTAGATTGTTAATTATGTGGAAAAATTCCTAAAAATATTCCTGGTCGCACTTATATAAGATAAAATACATGTAGCATGTTGTATTATTTTCCTATTTATGACTTTATAAGTAGAAAATACTTACATGATATGGACAGTCAAACCTGTTCGAAATCGCCTTCAGTTTCAACTTATATATATATAAACTGACCATAAATTTTTCTCAGTTAATGGCAATCGGTTTTTAGGTGTCATTAAAACGCGAAAAAGATTTTAAAATTCAACAAACGAGAATGGATATTTGATGTTACATTTTGAAATAATTAGCAAACTTTTATTTATTAAAATAAATAATTTTAATTAAAAAAAATTAATTATAAGAAGTTGATATACATTTTCACCGTTACAGGTTTGACTGTGTATATATAACCCTGTTTTTTACTCCATAGTGCTCGATATATGCTTTTTAGTTCAAGTATTCTAGCTTTAGTTATGATATATCTACACTTTCTTATTCTTATTCCCTTTTAAAAATTCAAAAATTAATAATTCTGAATTAAGTTTCGTTTTCTAATGCCCGTTTATTTGTTATCTATTTATCTTTTTATTTTTTTTTTTTGCATCAGGAACTGTTCCTTAGGGATGAGTTCCATATATAAGATATTCCATAATATAAAAATATAAAAGCTCTTCTCCACAAGTTAAAGACTGATATGTATTTCTTCTTCTTCTTCCTCTTCTTCTTCTTCTTCTTCTTCTTCTTCTTTTATATATATATATAATCGTTTTTTCCCGACCTTTGCCGCCGATGTAGTGTTACAAACTACTGGGCTTATAGGGGAATGTTTGATAATCAATATCCTTTTGATGGCTTCACTGTCTGGCGTTTACCATCAAGGGAAGATAATTCACTGGCTCACCAAGTGTCAGGATATTCGACTGGGGGAGTGGTATACTTGTCTGCGGCATATAGTCTCGGTGAGCTAGCACCTTAACAAAAAGTCAACTTGAGTGCTTGCTAATACAAGACTGACTATAATACGACATAAACAGATTTAATTTTAAATCACTCTTTAAGGATAAATAAACTTGCGCTCGTCGAGAACAGATGAAAAAATGCTGACGAGACATTAATCAATATTTATTACAACCGGGCTTATCTCGTGTAGTCAAAGTTTGACTTATAGGCTTCTTGTCCTATTATATCCGTTCTAAAATTGGAACACTTTTTTATTTTGTCGATTCCATATTGTCGAAGGAATAACTAAGTATATATAATTTGTTTTGGGGAGAGATGCTCTACGTGATTGTTAAACACTTCCGTGTTTGTGCATGTACAAAAACATCTGTAAAATATAAAATGAAATTTAAATGATCTCTCTACGTGTTTAAATATTATGTAAGGAGATTTTGCTAACCAGCATGATCATTTTACAAGTGACTGGCCTTGTTATCTACTAATGTTACTACCAGTATAATTATATAGAAAGTAACAATTAAAAACATAGTGTGTCTACTTTACAGTATTAATATTGTCATGAACATTGTAATCGCCTAATAAAATGATAATTTCAATCAATTAATTCCTGTACAATTTTATGATGTATAAAAAATCGAAGTAATTTGCAGCTCGGCCTTTAACCAAGGCAAATAAATCATAAAACCGAAAAGAAAGTGTTACACACTGAAGTCAAGATTATTTCTGTTATATCGAAGAATGTGTGACACGTCAGGTAGTTAAAAAAAAAAAAAAGAACCACGCTTAGAAATATACAGACCTTCGACAAACGAAGCGACAAACGTTATCACACCAGGATCAAGGCCAAACAAAAAGAATAAGGGAACAAAGAACACTAAAATAAAACTGTGAACGAGCACGAGATATAATTTTACTCACGATGCCTGGTTACAGTACTTATGGCGAGCTATAACTATACAACCAGTGTTAGGTTAAATTCACGTTTCAGAATTGGATATTTATTTTATTACACAAAATATCCAACCATCAACAAATCGGCAATTTATTTTTATTTTTGAAAGACTTCGGCCTAGGGTACGTTAGATACCTCGTGTGATCATCTTTTTTAAACTCCGAGATTATTTGACGAGGTCTAGAAATCGAAATATTGAAATATTTCAATTGAGCACTTGAAACGATTTCACTGATACTACAGTTATTATATTAAAGGTTAATTCGAGAATATATTACTATTTCAAAAGGCGATTGACATGATTTAAATTTTTATTTTTGTAGCTCAATTTCGTCGTCCTCCGCCCCCAAGAATGGGTCCACCACGGTTTTTTAGGCCACCACCACAAATAAATGGAAGACCATTCGGCAGACCGACCAATTTCATGCCGTTTCCACAACGACCTATAAATCAACAGAATGGTTTCAATCCATTTAATGGTCAGTTTAATCCCGCAATGAATATGATTCAAAGATTTCCAAACGGGGCACCTAACGCTTTTGGTCAACCAGCGCCCGGTTTGATACCACAAGGTAACACAAACGAAGCGCCACCTACTGTTGTAATGGGTACGTTAGATCCAAACAGGATTAACGGTATTTCCAATCGATTTGGACTTCCGACAGGGCGGGAATTAGTTTGGCAGATGTCTAGCCCGCCGTCAGAAAATGGAAATAATTTTGGTGGTGTATCAAATGTTTTACCAGGAGTCCAAACTGGAGTTCCGGGGATTCAGCCTGGGTTTAATGGATTAGGAAACTTTCAACAACCACAGAACGCTTTAAACAGAAATGTCGTTGTTCCAAATGGAATAAATGGAAATTCTATTGTGCCTCAGACAGGGTTTCCCCAAGGTCTACAAAATGTTGTGAGACCACCAGGTGCACAGATGCCTTTAGTGCAACAAGTACCACTGATTAATTCTCAACAACTTCCGGTTCAATTGGGAAATCAACAATTACAAAACCAGGTTGTTCAAAATCAACAATTACCAGCCGGGTCATCTCAATTTACAGGAACTGGTAATAATATTCAAAACGCTAGGAGAACTGCTGGACAGTTTGCAGCTCTACCAAATGTTCCTGTTTTAACACCGACCGGATCTTCTGGTTCCGCCACATCACAATCAATGTCAAATCTCGTCACAGCTAACAACAATCAGGCGCAAGTAACGGTTCCAATTTCACCTGCAATCCCCGGAATGGAAGGTGTACCAAGGGAGGCAATCCAGACAAATGGAACATTTGAATATGTAGAAGTTATCACAATTTCTGATGCAGATGGTAATGTATTTTACCAAGGTTTAAACAACACAGATGCAGATCATAGACGGATTGAAAACATTTTAACCGAAATTCAGCAAAATCAAACAGCGGAGGCCCATCGACTCGGTCGTGCTGGACTTGCAACACTTCCGGATTCAGGAATGGCTACCGGAAGTGCTCAGGCTATGGGAATCGATTCCAGCATCCCGTTTGGTTCAGGACAAGGAGGTGAGTAATATTTATGCTATATATAAATAGTCCTTAAATGTTTTGACAGCTAGTCTTGCTGTAATGAAGAAATATTAGTGATTGATTATAATATCTTTTGTATCCTAGCAATTATCAGCATTTTTGCTTTTGTTTTTAACATTTATAAGCTTCTATTTATTTATATGACCAGCGAAAACATTTCTTATAATAGCTTCTTGTTGTCTCAGTTACAGTATACTAAATCAGGCAAAATATTCAGTACAATTAAAAATAGTATAAAGTGAGATAGAAATTCGTTGGAAATTTGAATTTGTGTGTATATACACTAGATGTGTATATTGTTTATAATGTCATCCGACTATGAATGGCCTAAACAAACAGTCCAGTCTGTACATGATGCTTTACGTCACATCAGCTTTTTTACAGTTTGCAATTAAATATAATCAATTGGAATAGCGTGCTGTAATAATAGTTTTTTCCAATCATCTTGAGGCAGTTAGTTCTGGGACGGCAGAGAAGACCAGATCGTCTAAAGACAACCAAAGACAACCAAAATAACAAGCTAAAGGTCGTCTCGAGCTCTAGATCATAGTTCAATGGGGGGGGGGGGGTAAACACACACCTTGTCTTGGTTTGAATTTTCACTTTTTATAATTTTTAAAATAGCAAAAATACTAGTATAGTATATAAGTTTTGATCTTTTCGTTTAAAGGAGATCAGTGACCGAGTATTCTATAGCACCAGTTATTATCCGATTTGTTAATGGGAATTTCGGTGTCTTTCTTCATCCCAAAACGGACTGCCTTTATACAAGTAAAAACAACCAACTTGACTAGACCGTAAAACAATATTACCTTACTCTGAATTAACCGCCTATATATAGCTGAGGCAACTAGAACCTTAAACATCATTACTCCACTATTTTTCGTTGAATTTTTTTATGTAATAGGATATATTTAAAAAAACCTACCATGTGAAATGACAAATGATCATTGTACTCAAGATTTATCAAATTTGAGTTTGTTGTTGATTATGTTCTTTCGTTGTTGTTGATTGTGTTCTTTCGTTGTTGTTGATTGTAATCTTTCGTTGTTGTTGATTGTGTTCTTTCGTTGTTGTTGATTGTGATCTTTCGTTGTTGTTGATTGTGATCTTTCGTTGTTGTTGATTGTGATCTTTCGTTGTTGTTGATTTGTGTCGTTGTTGTTGATTGTGATCTTTCGTTGTTGTTGATTTGTGTCGTTGTTGATTGTGTTCTTCGTTGTTGTTGATTTTGTGTTCTTTCGTTGTTGTTGATTTTGTGTTCTTTCGTTGTTGTTGATTTTGTGATCTTTTGTTGTTGTTGATTTAATGTCGTTATTGTTGATTGTGTTCTTTCGTTGTTGTTGATTTTGTGTCGTTATTGTTGATTGTGTTCTTTCGTTGTTGTTGATTTTGTGTTCTTCGTTGTTGCTTATTGCAGTTGTTCTTTTGTTGTTAAATTAGTTCTTGTGATTATAGCCTATTACTAAAGTTACCTTTTTGTTGTTGCTGTTTTGTTGTTATTGTTGTTGTTGTTTTAAAACGATTGCTTATTACTTCTGTTTGTTACTTGCATCGTTGTCGCTGTATCTTTTTTTTTTTGGTAATTGCGTTGTGTTTTAAATTTGTTATTATCGTTTTTATTTTGTGATAATTGCAATTTATTTTAAAAATGTTGTTAGCTGTTTTTTTTTTGTTGCGTAATTCTTTGTGTTGTTTTTGTATTCGGTATCATTGTATGTGTCTGTGTACCTTGAATTCAACTTAAATAACAAAACATTTAACGTTAATTTAAGTACCTTTACGATTTATGAATGTTTATGCTTTAATGTTAAATGAATTCGACTTAATTGTA
The DNA here is from genome assembly GCA_029721355.1 of Tegillarca granosa. NCBI lineage: Eukaryota > Metazoa > Mollusca > Bivalvia > Arcoida > Arcidae > Tegillarca > Tegillarca granosa. Next base: position 329,824 of record JARBDR010000107.1, read on the forward strand.
TTTCTGAAACACAATGATAGTAATTAACAGTTACAGATATTTTTTGAATAAGATTAAAACCAATTTTAATCGATGAAAATCAAAGTACGCAATGCGCTTTAGATAAAGTGATATTTAAGAAAACAACACCACGAATCGGTGATCATTTTTTTAATGTAAACATATCGTGTTAATGCGAGCATATACTTGTTTCTGTGTACGTAACATAGTAGGCGGGAAATTATTATTCTAGACATTAAACATGTCGTATCCAAGTCACTGAATAATGCTATAGACGATACTATAAATGTTTGATAATGTTGACATCAATTAATTTTTACATCTTTTAAGAGAGAGATAGTAAAAACCCTTTTTAATCCTTACCTTAAGATAAGATTCTATAGTTAAAAATACAAAAAAGATAATTTCGCTTATTGCAAAACATGCTTAAGCATTGCCATTTTTACCTACATAGGTAACCTTGCAAATTCCACTGGAAATATAACTGTCCTGGATGAAAATAACAATATATTATACCAAGGACCAGAAATACCCGAGGCGCAATTACAGGCACATATAAAATCTGTTCTTGAGGCGCAAGAAAGGCAAAAACTAATGACTCAAGATCAAAGAAACTCAGGATCTCAAACGGCTATGACGTCATCGTCATCGTCATCATCTGCATCGGCGTCTGTTTCCGGAAGCGGAAGCTCATTGTCAGTGGATGCGAACGGATTTGCACCGATTTCGGGACCAGTAGGATTTAATCCAATTGCACCACCTTTTATGCCAAATAGTTTTGAACCAGCTAGAAACATTCCATCAAGATCACCGCCTCCAAATTTTAATCCTGCACAGGAGCGGTTTAATCAAAGAATGAACAATGCTAGGAGTATGAGTTCTAGGACTAGCGAAAACAATGTGAGATCAGGTTTACCGGATTTTCGTAGACCTGATCCAATGAGCAGTCGTAGAGACCAAATGATGGATAGTTCTCGTAATAGTATAGAAACAAGAAGTGACTTTAGAATAAATTCAGACAGAATGTCTTCTAATCCAGACAGGTCAGGGTCAAGGCCACAGGACAGACGTGGTAGAGTAGACGGTCAAGGTGAGTAAGGCTCAATTCTGTAATATCTAGCCACTTTTTTGTAACTTAAAAATATTGACAAAACCTTAATCGAAGATGTTTAAAAATAATTAAATGTCGGATCGATAATTTACCCTAGGAATGGTTATTCCACAAGATTTCCTTATTCCATGAACGTTTCCATAAAACGGATGAAATGACTTTTTTAATCCATGAAAAAACAGGAAAATCAGAGGACAAAGCCTGTCCCTACATTAACAATTCCTACCTTTACCCTCAGTTATCCCCTTTGGCGTTATTTTGTTTATCCTTCCAAATGGTTACCTCTTTCATCAGTTGTGGTCACGTCTTTTTTTATTTTATTTTCATTTTTTTCACGTTTTTTCATCCTTTTTGCATATATATCAGTAATTTTAAAAAAAATTGAAAAGAAAAAAAAAATAAATAAATAAAGTCATATTTAATAAGCAATAATTTGAGGGAAATTCAAGGTTCAAGTTTTGTGTGTTACTTATATACATAAATTTATTTACAGTTCGTTCATGGTTTAGAAATTTTCTAAGAATAGATGCGAAGTAAGTCCACTGCTGCTCGCTGCGTATAAAAAAATATTGCTATTAGCTTCAAATGCACTGCTTAAACACGATTAGTTAGCTAACGCCTGTATCACGTGACTGCACTGATATATATGCATTGTAGAAATCACATAGTTCCTAGTTGTGATGTTAATGTTATATTTTTGTAACCAGGGAAATGACGTCATACTGAAATAAGATGTAACAATACAGTTACCTTTTATGCCTTTATTTCGTCATTACAAAATTGACATCTCGAAATTATATTAAAATATATACTTTACATCTAAGCAGTTTTTTTTTCAAGATTTTGAACTGAGCAAAATGCGATAGAATATCCCCAAAAGTAGCTTTCGACAATGACATCCTAGGCCGTTGATATGCCCAATGTGTGAATCTTTAAAATACTTGATAAACAAAATAGATAATTATATAAAGTATGTAATAACACAATTGTATTATTGAGAGCGCTATGTCTCTGAAATCACGACATACTTGGACACATATATAGACTTGAGTATACTGTGTCTCTTGAAATAGACAAATTGCAACATACTTAAAAACATATGGACTTAAATACACTGTCATGTACCATTTTTGAATGTATTTTATGACTGTATTAAAAAATGGTATATGACAACACTGTTTTTACGGCATGAAGACACGTATGTGGACCTTAGTGTATTGTGTTTATGAAAAAAAGACAAATCATGACACACATGTAGACATATTTATAGATCTGAGTTTACTGTTCTCTGACAATACTGTAAATCGGAATTGTTTCGCATAAGTGAATTTCCGCGAGTACCGGTATTTAAAGATATTCGCGTACTTTTATTTTCGTGTCGTTGGATGATGGTCAGTGCAATTGCAAGTGAAATATATTAAAATAATTTTTTTCGAAAGTTTTAACATTGCGTCTTATCACTATCGCGAGTGTACGCCATAATTCAACAAACGCGAAAATAAAATGACGCGAATATCTTGAAATCACGATTCTCGCCAAAATTAAATATCCGCGAAAATTTCCAAATTTACAGTCATCAAGCTACAGTTTACTTATATAGGCATATTTATATAGACTCGTATAAGAACTACAGTATTTATACACTTTCCAGACATAAACATTTGACATGTGGACGGTTTTTTGCACTTATCTAGATTTTAGAATTGTGTGTACATACTAGATGTTTTACACAGTGTTTAGTAGGTATAACGTATCGTCTCTCTCTCTCTCTCTCTCTCTGTGTGTGTGTTCATTTTCTGTAGAGAGTAAATACTGTGCATGCGTGATCATGTGTCTTTCACCGTAGCTTATTTTGTAGAAATTATATATATATATATATATATATATGTGTGTGTGTGTGTGTGTGTTTGTTTTTCTAATTTCCTAATTAATATACATAGCTGTAGACAAAACAAAATAATAACAAATATTGATTTTTGAGTCATCAAGATATGATTGTAAATCATGAGTCAAATAATTTTTACGTTCTAGAATATGAAGCGTTTGTTTAATTTTGGGAGTTGATCTTGTTTACCACCAAATAACATCACTATACAACAATGGGTTACATAATATATTTCCTTGTCTTACATAACATTACGTCATTAATGACAAGTGTACAGGATATATACACAACATAACTATAAATAAAAGGAGTTTTGTGTTTATTTTTGAGTGATGCATCATGGATATTTTATAGGAATAGGATAAAGTGATGATACATCATAATCAATAAATAAGTACGTTGACAAGGTGATGCATTAGTTCCCTTATTATTTATATTATTTATATAAACACCATTTCATTTTTGTAGTTGTAGTTTGTGTGTTGTGTCACTGGTATTTCAGTAGTTACATAGTTCTAATATTAACTTTAATTATCAGTTTCTTGATACACTTGTTATAGACATTTATATGGAAGAATTGTTTTCTATCGTTTTTCAATCAGTGAACTGTGCGTTGTAGAAGGGTCTTAATGTCCCAATGTATTTTACAAGGTTCTCAATTCAGTTTGTCAAAGTTTCTTGAAAAAAAACAAAAAACATTTTATACATTTTTAGGGAATATGTTCTCACTGCTTGTTGTTTGCATTGATAATTTTAGTTTAGATTGACACTTTTTAAGTTTAGATGGAAGAGATCGGTTAATGGGTGCTTTTCAAGTTATTAGGACATAGGTTCTTACCAGTTCAGATTGTAATGATAATTTTCAGTTTAGGTGGCTATTTTTCAGATTACATGATTGCTTTTCTTAAAATCGGAAACTTCTTTTTTCAGTTTCGAAAACTTGCATAGTCTTTTTAGTTCACTATTTGTTGTCCTGTCTCGTCAAAAAACGCGAGATGCTGTAGAAAAGTGTTTAGTGTGTAAATATATATATATATGTAAAACTTCCTTTTTCATTTATGCAGATTCTAGCTAGTCATTTATTTGATGTTATGATCAATCTATTTATTAGATTTTCAGAATTTGCTGCTGTTTTTCATTTTTTTTTTTTTAAAAAAAAAAATACAAATATAAAAATTTGTCAAAGCCGTCAGTGCACAAAAGCAATATAATTTCAAAATACATTTTACACTAACTCTGGCTTGTGCTTAAACTTATTTTATTATTCTATATATAGCTTTTTAACCATTATACTATAATATTTATTGGCTTCATCACTTCACAAATCTCACAGTACATAGAATTTGAATTGTTGTATATTTTTATATTAGAATACTGCTTCAAATATCCACTGGCTTCATCATTGCATTTTCCTGATAGTAGGTTGATATGTTGACTTGTGTTATTTTTTCACATCAATATATACTGCTTGCTCGTTTGCACATCTTTATTAATATACTAAATATCTATTTGTATTTTCAATATTTTGTTTACATACTAATTGTGTTATACTCATGTTAAACACTTTACATTAGTAACACCTTCTGTAGAGTTTTATTTAAATTTGTTAAACTGGTTTCCTTGCTAAGGTATGCTCTAAGATTTCTGAAGTGACGACTAGATAAACGTCTCTAATTAAACAAGAGATTATTATATGGTTTACTTTATCAGTCGGTATGGTTCTTGGTAATTTAATATTGATCAAAATCGTCCTTCTAATTTTATTTATTTAATATCATTAGATATAAAATATTATATATACATATTTATGACATTAATTATAATCCTCTTGCAAATGATCTAATCAAAATTTTAAAATAGAGAAACTTTTTCCATTATGTACCATTTTGCAAAATTTTCAGCTGCCTTCAATTGTAAAATTTGTTTAAAACTAAGGTTTGTTCCCGCATGCAAAGCATTCCTTAGCTGGATTTGGATTTATATAATTTTGGAACTTTAGTTTCATTAATTTCCAACTGTTTGGCTTATATTTTTTATATCAAACTTTTCGGTCTTAGAGTCACTGATGAGGAATGAATTTCCGAAATGTGCACTTCTGGCACATCAAAATTCAATTGGTATTTGTGTTATATATATATTAAAATTACGAACATTATCTAAATATTATATTGTAAGGTTAATTATATTTTAATTGTCCCTGTTCTCTTTTTAGAATATATATGCGCCATACTAGTGCCACGTGCTACCTTTTGAATTTTAAAGAAAAACTGTATTTAAAAACTAGCGAAAAGATTATAAATTGAAATATAATTTTCACTTTTTCTCTTTCCTTCAGCTAACCTCGTAGGATGATTAATTTTTAACTCAAAGGTAAGTTATAGAACTTTAACAGATTGTAACAGAACAAATTTGAGCTACTTCAAGCAAACTGTGTCAAAAATAGACGATTAGTTTGGAATCAGAGATAGCTGTAAAAAGTATACTCTGTGTGTGTGTGTGAGAGAGAGAGAGAGTGAGAGAGAGTATGTGCGTGTATGTGTGCGAGAGAGAGATTGTGAGAGAGAGAGAGAGAGAGAGAGAGAGAGAGAGAGAGAGAGAGAGAGAGACTTTGCGTGCGTGATCATTTTTTGAATCTAATTTGTTTAAAATTTAAATATTACTGGTCTTTTCCTAATTATTTTTTAATTATTGTAGCATTTATCTCAGGTATTTTCTAACAATTGATTTACTATAAAATTCTCAACCCCAAATTTGAGCAGAAGCAACAGTCCTAATGTCGTCATACTGTGCCATTTTATACCTTTTTTTCCGAAAATGTTTCAAGGAAGCATGCCCTTGTTAGTGCTTCTTTCTTTACTAAAACATTTATTTAACCAAAAATTCAAGTAATGTCTCTTGTGTCAATCCCGTTATTTTTGTCTTGTACTTTTTTGGTTAAATTTATAATATATTAAAAAATAGACGTGGTTTAAGAAAACAATGCTCAAAATATTTAAGTTACAAAATAATGTATGATTTTGTGAATATAGTCAATATTAGCTGTTTCTAATGTCAAAATATAACCCTACCATTGTTCTTAACAAGACCAAAAAAAAAATTAAAATAATTAATAAAAAGTACTGCAAAAATTGCTGTTAAGTAAGATATCCCTTGTGTAAACCTCCCCCTTTAACATAATAGTCTGTTATTTTATAAAAAATAATTTTTCGAAGGATTTTTTTAAAATGACAAAATCGATATTTTTATATACTTTTTAGTGGAGGGTAAAAATGAAAGGTCTTTCAAATGTTTTTTTTTTTCAAAAATAAGAATAGATGAGTTTAGATTTTTTTAAAGAATGTTTAAAAGTTTTTAAATAAATATTAATTTTTCTGTTTATAAATCTCTACAATTTGAAATAGATTTTATGATTTTCTCGGAGAAAGCAATTTTAAAAAAATGACCAGCAGGCATTATACGATATTGTTTCATAATCAATCATTAGGGAGTATATGCTATCAACAAACTTTTTACACCGTGTGGCTTGTATTTTATTCCTCGATGATATTGAACACATATAATAAATATTGCTATAAACGTCTGTAAAAGGTGTAACTGACACACGCCAGATCAGCGTAGACCACGTGACACAAACACATAAACGAGCTCCTATAAACACACGCCTCTTGATTCAGAACGGCTTAAACAACGTGACATAAATGCATTGTAAAGCACTTTATTTAAGCGTTGTCTTTCATTTTTGTTTTATCTGTTTAGAAATAACTTGATAAAAAGACCGTGCAATTTGCATGAATCTACGTTATTGCTCAATAGACGGATCAAAAATGAAAGACAACGCTTATAATTGAATAAAGTGTCCAAATAGAAACAAAAATCTATTTTTTTTTATTAAACGAATTACTTCAATGTTAACAAAGATAAAATGTTCTCATAACTTTGTTATCAGTGTACGGGTCTACGTTAAAACAGTCTATGAGTGTATGAGACGTTAGAGGTTTGGAGAGAGAGAGAGAGAGAGAGAGAGAGAGAGAGAGAGAGAGAGAGAGAGAGAGAGAGAGAGAAACTGTCTTTGAAACGATCAAAACTATGGCATATTGTTAATAAATATAATCATATGTGATATAATCATTAGGTATATCAGAAAAAAAAAAAAAAAACAACAACAACAACAACAACAACAAAAAAAAAAAAAAAAAAAAAAAAAAAAAAAAAAAAATAGCGGGCAAATGAAACACGACTTTGATGATTGAACGACATATCGTAAACGGGACAAATAAGTTTTCGTTTCGCTTAAAATGTCCAGATCCGTGTTTTACACTAAGATGCTTATGACATTTGACATTTTCATTTTGCCTTCAAATTTACATATTATTTTTAAATTGGAAATCCTTTTTAGACATGTTATCATTCATTTATTCGTTCTGCTAAGCTTGTGTTTAGAAACTTTCTTTTTAATTTAATGACGACTAATTTTTGTAAATCTCTTAATTAGTCGATGACATTTACCACAATAATGACCATTTTATGAGTAAACTTATTATTATTTTTTTAAAGGTAATACCGTCACAAGAATAGTTCAAGGATTGCCATCCACTCGAGAATCATCATCAAGACCATTGTTTACCTTGTCTAGAACGGTTTGGACAATTTAAATGTCATATTTCATCAATCGACAAACTTCGGTCGAACTCGTAACTCTTCGCCTTAATACGTAAACACTTCGGAAGCATCCACATCATCTTGCATTTTAAGTTAAATATTTCTTTTGATGAAAAGTGTGTATAATGGTGTCTAATTTTCACTTAGTTGGATATTTTTCCAGAAAGGAAAGAAAGAAAAACAGCTGAGTTCGAATAATGGCGGGAATTTGTATTACAGTCGAAGTTAAATGAGTTCTTATACAGCCGACTTGTGAAGATTGCTTTTACTTCGGCACATTTAATGCTTCATTTTTGTAAACTCATTTCCATTTATGAACAGTTGTACTTATTGTTAGTCGAAGCCCGAGAGTGCGAGTTCATTTTGATTTGATTTTTTTCAGTAACTATTTATAAATTAACTAATTCTATATGTATATATTGACGGACAATGTTTGCTGTAATGAGTTTGTGTATTGTGTGGTATCTATTTTCATATTTGTACGGATGCGAGTGTTATTAACGATTATAAATACCTGAAATTAAATTATTTTTTCCATTACATAGATTTTCACAGTAGTGACAATATCAAGAAAAATTTTAATCCTCAAATTCTCTGTTTGATGCAAAATTTAGACATTAAAATACCTACTTTTCGAACTCTAACTTAAGTAAAATTTCCTGATTTATTTTCCAACAAAGATCAGAATTATATTACATGTATATATTTTTATTATTGATGGGGCGTAAAACACCATTAACCTAATCAATTCCACTTGAGTATAGAGAAATAAAATTGTTATTTACTCGTGTTATTCAAAGATTTCTCATGCAATTTGCGTGTATTAAAATTTTAATTATTTTTGCATGATATTTATGTTCTAAACAAATAAAAGTATTTATCTGCAAGAAAAACATTTTGGTTGAATGAAAAATATGAACAAGTATTTGTATTTAGTTTTAAAGAATCTGTTATATTCTGGTCTCATCATATCATATAAGGTTGATATTTAAACATGAAATAATGAGTCATCATAATCATTTATATGATTTCAATGTCAATAAAAACTATTTTTGTTAAATGTGTGATTGATTTATTTATATTATTAATATGACTACATTAAGTTTTTTTTTTAGTTTTTAACTTTATTAAATTAAGTTATAAATTATTAGTTGTCATTTTTCGGTTTTTTCTTTGTAAATTACTTATAATTTTTTCTCACGATTCTTTAGACCTTAACAAAGAAGTGAAATAGAACTTACGAAAAAGTTATAAAAATAGAACTGACAAATTCTGAAACCAAAACAAATTAATTGTAAACCGGATATTGATAACTTTTTAGCAAATAAGTGAAGTTTGGAAGTTTTATGTCCTAGTCAAGATGTTTTCTCACATCGAGGCTGTTTCGGGCTGATGGAGGAAACCAGTAAACCTAGAAAAAACCAACTTTGTAAGTAAACTGATCGAATAGGTCTAGAACCTAGAGGCCAAGCGGCACTCTTAGACCCCTCAGCCCTTCTAGCCCAGGAAAGAGTTTGAAACCACAAAACAGAAACAAAAAATAATAAATTATATACAGCTGTATAGCCTTAAACCTCGTCTAATGGAGTATTGGTGTTTGGCGACAAAGTCAAGGTTCTTCCGGTTAATGGAGAAAACCGGAATGCCCAAAGAATACCAGAGACCGCAACCAAACTAACAGATGTTTTTCACTTAAACGGTTAGAGTTCGAAACTTTAGCTGTGAAAGGCGATCTAATCAATCAGCTTGCGCATTAGATCAATCGGCCATAAATAATCAAAGGAGAAAAACAATACTACCATGTGCTCATTTTGAATTTCTATAAAAATAATGCATTCAAAATCAGCACATGACAATACAAAAAAAAAAAAAAAAAAAAAAAAAAAAAAAACAGAACACTAAACAAAAACCACAGAAGTAAAAAGAATAGAAGATAAAACAAGAAAAACATTAAGATACTTAAAATCCAGTAAATAAGTAAAAAAAAAAAACTTTGGACCGCGGCCTCTGAATCAAAAGGACAAAACATTATTCAATGATATACATGTAGTTCAAGTACTGAGTAAATGTTTCCTTACCAGAGGATTTGTAGTAACTGACAATAATAGCTATTTTTGTTGAATTTATGATTAATTTAGTTAGTTTTTATTTTTTGATTGACTATAGTTATCAAATTGTTAAAAAATTTGTAATACTTTTTTGATGTTACTAAATATATCAACGCATAAATTAGAAGTTAGTCATTTTCTGTTATTTTTTTCTTGGATCATAAATTATCTTCATTTCACGATGCTTTAAACTTTAAAATAGAAGAAACCAATTACAGAAGTTGTAAAATCTACTACAAACTAAACCCCACAACAAAATGAATGAATGGAAACACTGAAAGCTGGTAAACATATACCGAACATAAAAAAGAACAAAACTTCAATATGGCTCTAACTTTAAACTAACACAAGATATAACAACGAGTAATCAGACGTGCTGCTGTACACTTTAGACAAAAATGTTAAAAGGTGAGGTTACAGTACAATTGAAACAGCTTAAATAAAACACAAACATACCAGTCCTTGTCCAAATCACAATCCCAAAAACAAAGTAAAAACTTTGAAAGCTGACATATTTAGGTATACACGTGAACTTCCATCAAGGAAGTGAGGTCGGGTGCTCCGGAAGGGTAAGCAACTCCTGTCAAGCTAGCTACACCCGTCACGGCTATATATGGCTACAAAAGTATAAGTTTGGATACACTGACTACATACTTATCAACAATAATGTGATGACGGCCATAAAACTTTTAAAGGGTCTTGATTGGCCTAGGGTTGCAATATTCTTGCGTCAACAATTTAATTGTAAGCAGTTTGCTTCATTGTAGAAAGTCCTCACAATAGGAATCATAACGTATTAACCGTGAAACATATACACCATACGCAGGAGAAGCAGGGATATTACTGCAAAGAAACGGAAAGTTGACAATAGAAAATTTAAAGTCATCAAACTTCAGATGTAACCTTATGTGGGTGTCATAGTTGAAGCGAGCCTTACATTATACTTGTCATGAATTGTCACACGACATATTGTCACTTGTGTTAAGAAAAGAGAAGTGTATCATTAAAAACTTTGTTAGGACTGACTTGACGGTTGTACTGGTCATTAGGATAAATAAATGGTGAGAAGCTACCACCATAACTGCTGTCTAAAGTGAGATAACGCCAGTTTCAATAAGATGACGCCACTCAATGAGCTAGTACCTGTCTCAATGAACGAGCGTCTGTTCCAATGACCTGGTACTTTTCTCAATGTGCAAGCGCCTTTTAATTGAGCTAATACCCGTCTCAATGAACTGGGGCCTTTTCAATGAGGCTTCTGATAAATACAAACGCTTCGTTGGATGGTGAGCATTACAGAAACTCGTTGGCAGGGACTGACCAAGCCACTTGTCACTCTGTTGTGCTTATTTTTCAACTTAGGATTATATGTTTACTGTTTATTTATAGTACGAAATGTGTATCTGTTATAAATGAAGTATATATATATATATATGTGTGTGTGTGTGTGTGTGTGTGTGTGTGTCAAAGTTAAGTGAAAGAAATATTAACCCTTGCAGTGTAGCATGGCATTTTACAGAAATATTTTACAGAAATGTTTCTTTCTCTGATTTTCAAACACTTATTTTTTTTGAGTTTGATTAAAGATATACCCTTCCTATTTGGCATGGTGTTTTATGCCAGGTTCTTTATTTACTGTTTGGGTCACTGTGTTTGTAACAGTGAATTGTACAAAACTTTCATAGAAAATCCAATTAACTTGAATTAAGTCGTATTTTTCATTTATTTGAAACCAGTCATAATTGAACTGCGATCAAAGGGAAATAATCCAGTTAATATACAGTTTAAGAATTAAAATGTGCCTGAATTTGGAACCTAATTTTGATAACTAAAGAAATTTTCGAATTAAGAACAATCTACATACGTCTACTTAGACAGATTTGAGTGGGTTTTGTTGCTTTAAACCTCAGTTAGGACTATCTCGTTCATAGCAAGGTGGTCAGCTGATAAGGTGGTCAGCTGATAAGGTGGTCAGGTCTGGAGAAGTAGTGGTAGACAGGAGCAACCTGGAAATACCCCGGAGTTTTGGCTTTGAACAGACACTTTATATAATGCGAAAGTATTTTCATTTCCAGTATGTTTGAAAAGACGTAACTTATTGTTTTACGGGCAGTACAGGATAAACAGACATATACCAAACTCTTTATAGAACTTATCGACAAAAATAATAAATAAATGAAAAAATAAAATAATATAAAAAATAAAATAAATGAACAAATAATTTAAAAAAAAAAGTTGTACACATTGTATAGAGTAGGATATAAATTGTAGGGTTTTTTTTCTTTTTTTTTTTTCTTATAAAACTTCAGTTGGAACCTGATTTGTCTGTTGCACGGATTTTGTATAATTTTAATATACATAAATCATTGCCGTAAAACAGGTATTGCAGCAGCAGAGTTGTAATGAAAGTTCATATAAAGGACACAGATTATAATTTTTCTATAATTTGTGTAGAATGTAAAAAAAAACCTCTGATATTCCATTTTAAAAACAAAACAACACGGCTGGAATGATTGATACTGTACTAATTAATATCATACACTGTACTAATTAATATCATACACGTCCAGATGATATACCGGTAATTAAAGTACCCTTAATGCATTGATAACCTGTTAAGACTGAAACATGTCAAGTATAGAGGAAATACCAAGCAGTTGATTAACTTCTAAAATCTGGCTTTCCGAAAAATTACACATAAAATAACGAATAGAACAAAAAAAAAAAAAAAAAAAAAAAAAAAAAAAAAAAAAAAAAAAAAAAAAAAAAAAAATTCTGATATGATCGTTTCGTCACTCATTCATACGCCAGGGCCCAGTTTCTCAATCATTCACTCAGCTGAGTGTACACTCAACTCAAATATTCCCATTTTTCTCTCATCGATATTTTAAAAATTTTAAGTTTTATGAGACAATGTTTTGTTTTATTCAACAAAACTACACTAAACAATTTAAATATTACATTAGATATTCGATTTTAACTGTGTGATGTCTTAGAAATTGACATTGAAATATTCCCGATTTTGAGTTAAGTGCACACTCAGTTGAGTGAATGATTGTGAAACTGGGGCCAGATTAGCAGACACTGAAAATGTTCATTCTGATCAATTATAATTGTTTTATGCAGAACTCAAAGTTTAATGGGCATTTAGGTAGGTTTTAATTACACATTTATAATTAGATTTTAATTTTGTGTAAAAAGTGTGTTTTAGGGTTTTTTTTTTATTGTTCCGCGTTCGTTGTGAAATGGGGCCTTTGTTATTACGTTTTTGAATGTTATATTAAAACGTCTCTTGCAGTCCAGTTAAAAATACTGCATCTGTAAACGTTTTGAGTTAACTAGAATCTAACTCCACAATGAATTTAAGTAGCATGTTAGTAGAACTAATGTTTAAAGCATATAAACGAGAGTACTAAAACCCCGGTATTTATTGCTTCATAATTTAGGTTAAAATGTTTACTTTTATTTTTTGTAAACATTCAGTGATCACATTTCGATAAGTAACCAAAGTACTTGAGACGCACAATCGTATTATTTAAACAACGCCGTACACACCATACTTTTCCTTGGCGCCTCGGTGATCTAATCGGATGGTGTAAAGCGCATGCTTACAGAAAACAATGCGTCCCGCCGCCCCACGTGGGGCGCCCCACCGCCAAGGTTCGAATCCTGCTCAGATAGTTCCTAGTGTGAGGAAGTTTATCAATTCGCTTGCAAAAAGCGGTGGCTATTTCCGTGCACCCCGGTTTCCTCCAACATCCATGGCCAGAACCGACCTTGTCCTTATGAACGAAATAATCTTTACTGAAGCGAAGATTACAATTACTCAACTTCTTCATTTTCAGTATTTGTCTAAGGTATGGATTTCTGTTTTCATTTAATCCCATCTTATCATTGGATATTATATTGTCTTCATCTTAAGTGTTTGTTTAAAAGTAAGGAGATTTATTTTTAACAGTTCCTAAAAGTGTTCATCTTATCCTGTTGTCTTATTTCTTTCGGGTTGAAACTTGATTTAATCAAATTGTAACACTATGATTTATCTCATTAGTTAAAGTTCTTGTCCACAGAAAGATTTTTTTATCAGCTGGTTTAAAATGGCATTTTCTTTTATGTTGCTTCATGATTCTTTATTTCATTTGTTTGACAGAAAATTTCCTAGATTCGAATCCAGGCATGACAGATTTTTTTCATTTTGTTTGCTCAAGGGAGCTAGTTTTCTCTGGTACTCCGTTTTCCCTTCAATTCCTGAACTGGCTCTCTTGACATAAATGCAAGTCATGAGGCAGGCGTACAACGCATTTACGACACACCGTTTCTTCATTAGTCTGCTATGGTAGATTCAAGATTGTCTGGCCATCGCAACGTCAAAAACTGACGAACTTCTACATACATGGTGTGTGGCTATTGTTTAATCCAACATGCGTGTTTTAGTTTCTACTTAACATTGTCATGACTATGCGATATGTATCGCCAATCTTCTTCGCTTAGAACCAAGTGTTGAATACATGCACATTTGAAGAATACTGTAGATACATATTATATGGATTAAACTTAGTGGTTTTGCAATTAAAAATGTTGGGATAGAGTCTCGTGAAATTAGGTTTGGAAAAATTAAATCCCATCGGGGGTCTTTGTAATTTAAATTTCGTTGAATTCGTTAAGAATTAGTGGTTTTCATTCATCCATTAGAATAGTTAGAATAATAAAATTTAATCTCTCACGAATATATTTTACAGTATAGTAAAACTAATCTCCAAGTTAATCATTCAATCTTCATGAAATTTTGCTGACCTCAAAAACACAAGATTTAAAGGTTGCCTTACATCGGTAACTCCGAGTTTTACTTTTCATGTGATTGACTTAGCGTCAAACAGTGTGGGGTTTTTTAAGTTGTTGTTGTTTGTTTTTTTCTCGACTTTTCGGCTCCTGCATTACAGAAAGTTATCAATGGTTGGAAAATGTAACGAAAATTATTAAAATCGCCTAGAGCTTATTTAAAAAAATGTGACTATATTTTTTTTCGACCACGTTTTTTAGACATTTGTTTTTTTAGCCGCCAATGAGTGCGGTATTAGTATGTCATTATTACAATATTACCTATCCTTTTGTTCACGGTATTATGGATAATAATATGACAATTTACATGATTTTCTCGTTTTTTAACATATGTTATGATAGGCAATCTGTCAAACGGAAATACTGTCAAAAATATAGAAACTACTTCCTGGTGTTACGTCATCATATTTACGGTAGACCAAATTTGTCATCAGATTTAATTATGACGTAGTTCGGAAGCCTTGATTTAGGTTTCTGTTTTGGGATCTACGATAGCCTTTAGTTGTCACCAAAATTAGGTAATTGAGTGCAATATCTGATTGACTTATTTCCCGTTTATGTTAATTAAATCATCATATTCATTTACGGAAGCCAAAACTTGTCATCATCGACAATAATACATTTTAAAGTTATGTTTTGAAACTTTTCGCTCTTATTGCGGTTAATTTACCTATTACAGTTCTTAGATAAACGTGTGTATTTTGGTTGTGTTTTCTTTTAAGCGTGCTCTAATTATTCAATTATTGTTTTGAATTTTTTTCAATGAAACAATGCAAAATAAATACTATTTCCATGTCCTATCGAAACGTCTTTTTAATTTGTGTTTGGCCAAAGAAGAAAGTGATTTAATCACGACAACAATCTCGAAGTCGCGTGAAAAGGCAGTAACCTGTTCAGTGCCAAAACAAATTCAAATGCCAGATTTTTTTACGTCATCAACATTGTAATTGTGACGTTTGCAGGATGACGTCAACAGAAGCATCGCACCTTGTATTTGTTACCATATAATTAGAAATGTTATATGATCAGGCTATGTTTACTTATTATATAACAATGTATGTAAAATATATCTACCAGGTCTGTCATGATGCCAATCCCGGATTCGAACAGGTCATAATACACAGTGGTATAGTCAGGCAGTCGCTAGCTACAACCTCACATATTTTGAAATAAATGAAAAAAAACATAACACTACTATACACACTCACACCTGCATCTCGTATAAATATATAATAAATATACCTGTTAAATTTTGATGTTCCATATATGCAACATTCCTCATCAGTGAAACTAGGGGCTGAAAAGTTTGATAGATACAAACATAAGTCAAACAGTTGAAAAATAACAAGTAAACTAATGTAAACTGGTTTTTAGATTCATCTTTTGATATTAATGGCATAATACTCTCGTCGCAATAAGCTGATAAATTACTGAAGCGACAATAAACAACAATACAACCAACGGAAACACAGTGCTATAAAAGGCTTTCACCAATGTAGAATATATGCGAAGAGTACAATTTATCCTCCGTTTATTGTTTGATTTCAAATTTCAAATTACTTGCAAGTTTAGGCTTCAATATAAACAAATTGAAGACCGAAACACGTCAAGGTAAACTTAGAGGAACCTGAAAGTACCAAATTACAAACGTAATTGGAAAGGTGGAAAGAAAATGAATTTGAATCCTTCAATTTAAAATTTAATTCTGACTCAAAATCAATCCAAAAAAAAAAAAATAATAAAAAAATAAAATTAAAAAAATTAAAGAAAATGAAATAAAATGAAAATAGATAAATAAATAAATATTTAATAAATAAATAAATAAATAAATAAATTAATTAAACTGGAAGGGACAGAGTCAAGTCATTTAGAGGTTTACGTAAAAATCAAATAAATTAGTGGTTAGTGGACAAAAGGTAATTCCTAGCTATATTACTTGTAATATTTTGATAAAATTCAGGTATTTTCAGAATAAGTAATTACTTTAGACACAATAAAATAGCAGTTACAAATATTATTTACAACATATAGACAACAGTGGGGATCTCAACATGATTGATAAATAAGGCCCCATATATCATATAGAACAAGGATTGATACAACAGTGTACGCCTTTGGGGTTAAAAGTGATAGACTTGTATATACACGGAGGAAACAACAATACCTCCTGTAATAAAACATTGATTAAGTCATCATTACAACCTGAACCAGTCATTATATAGCCCCCAGCTATCAGCCACTTTCGTCATCTGGAGATAGCCCAAAGCAATCAGCCATGTTTAAAGGACCATCTAATATCTCAATCTTCTTGAAAGATTGTCAAAATTGATATATCGGAAATTTTGTCTTTTAACCAATAACCAGTTATTAAAATTTATAAATTCTTTACTTTTTTGAAACATTTTCAGTGTAAGCAGATTTTAATTTTTGATAATCTTGGGTCTTCGTTTACTGGCAATATAGCTACTCTTTACATTTCATAGCCTTACATTATAAAACATATCTGTTATACATATATTTGTATGGTAGAAACTACGTCCGTAACTATCACAAGTAAAATGGAATATTAAAAAAAACAGCAGCAGCAGCAGCAACAACAACAACAACAACAACAACAACAACAATTATAACAACAACATCAACAACAGAAAATATAAAAAACAATTACAACAACAACAACAATAATAATAATAATAAATATTTATTACCACTGTGTAGAAAACATGCAATACATGGCTAGAACAATGCTCTCTTTAAAGCATATATATCACATCCTCGAATTGATAACCAAATTGTTCGAAATTCAAAACAAGCAAAACTAGACGATAAAAGAGTCCAGTGAAATCACTACTTGCTTTATTGTATTAACAAATTAAGGATATTTTTAGAATTGTAGGTCCGGTATTCAGTAAATATATATTTTAATTTAGTCTTATTGCTGTTCAAACTTTTAATTAATAAATGACTTTTCTGATTAAATAAAATCTAAAAAGGCAATAATTGTATGTTTTAGTCAAATATGTTTTGGTTAAAATATTAAATATTTTCACAATTTTTGTTCGAAATTCCTTGTTTTTATTGCTTTGTGGAATTTGCCAATTTAATTGTTCAAATTATCAATGAATGATTTAAAGAGCAGGTACTACACGATAGAATGGAGTTAATTGATGACAATAATAATAATAATTCTTTATTCTCACATTGCATTTTACAATTTAGAGAACAATTACATATACAATAAATACATAAGTAATCAAGTACAGTGGTAGACCATATAATAATAAATAACATTAACCAGGAGAGCTGATTCTCTCATTTACAATTTTGATAAATTTGCATAATTTGCGTAAAACATGTATATTATTGTTTGAAAATAAATCAAAAAATTTTATAAGTTTGCAGTGAGAGGCCATGTGGTCCGTAAGCGCACGTTTTTGACCACTTGGTCACCGAGGCTCTAGTACCACACGAAGAAAGCAAGTTAAGAAAACAATGCCCAATAAAAGCTTTAGAAAAATAAATAATAAAATAATTATCTAAATAATTTATAAGGAAGTTAAATTTGACTTTTTGATGTGGTTATTTTGTATAATTTATACTTATTACGTTAGGCGGAAATGAGACCTGACATTACGACATTTACTTCTTCATGTTTTGGGAGAAACAATTTACGTTTGCACTTTTGTGTATGTACTTATGACAGGGTCACCATTATTTCTTCCTGAACGTTGTCGATACGCTCTTGCAAAAACTCATTCTGTTGAAGGCCATATATTGGTTATATTTCGTATTTCCGATCAGTGATCACTCGCTTTGCCAACATTCTCAGATCGATCAGGTAATTTTTTCCGCGTTAAATACTGGCCATATGCGAACAACAGAACGATTTATGTCAAATTCATATGCCGAAGCTGTCACACAATTTGTCATAAAATTTGTCAGCTGGTTGATAGATAATAAACTGAGGAAGGATAACCAGGTAGCTAACGTATGTGTTATATACTAAACAACTGTCACATTGTTACCTTGTCTGTGCCGTTCAAACTAAGAAAAGGAGGAGAAATAACTAATTTAAGAAAAAAAACTTTTTTCCATTTTTTGGATTAACAATTTTGACATTCATAAAGAGAAGACAACTCTCAGGTATGTAATTTATATTACTCAAAAACATTTATATATGATAATTACTTTAGCGCCATTATGAAGTTTTAAATAAAAGATGTTTAACATCCGAAGAGTATCTTATACAATATATGTAACCTCATATCGCAATCATTTAAATACCGCCCTGGAATTTGTCATTGACATTTTATTTATTTATTTATTTATTTATTTATCTATACAATTGTGCTTTACTACTTTTTAACATTTTCGTTTTGAAAATTCAAAAGTAGTTCAGTAAAACCTCCATTTTTTTGGTAATTAAATAACTTTGTCACCTCAGTTATTACCAGAGCATTTAAAATTGTAAAAAATCTACATTACATCTATTATTCATTTTAATTGGCCTGCCTCAAAGTTTTACAAAAGCTTACAAATACCGCCAAAATCTGACTGATCAAATGTTGTCAATGAATTGTTAACGATCAATTAGTTCGGTAATGTATTAATTATATATCTATTTTGTTTTGTTGTGGTTTCGTCATGGTTTATGTAAATGTTGCCAAGTGACCGTTTCTGGTCGGTCCGGGTAGCAGGATAAAATAAAGAGTGGACTGTGATGTCAGTCTATTACATTTCGAAAGAACTTACTAACATCCTAAAGGTCGCCATAAATGTATTCAAAACAGCAGATAAAACACACTCACAAACTCTAGCAGATAAAAACACACTCACAAACTCACGAACCTCATGATCTTGTGTTAAAATTAGGATAACATTCGTTGATGGGATATAAAACAACATTGCAAATTAGATTCTTTTGATATACAAATCTATTTATTTTTTTATTTTGTTTGTGTTTTAAATATTGAATCTCGCAAAAATTGTTTATTAATTCTTACAAGAGCTGAAATAAATTGCCCAGACATTGTTTACAGGCTTTTTTTTCGGAAACTCTCGAAAATTAATGCTGACGTCATTTCTTAAAAGGTGATAAGTAAAATACAAGTTAAGGACGTATTTCTGTTACCCATCAAACAGTTTTTCATCTTTCGTAGAGTTCAGTATTCTAATATAAAATAATAAATTGCAACTGAAAAAAACATGTGCTTTACAACAGCTGACGCAACCAAGAACATAAAAACAACAAAAAGAAGTAAATACTGAAAACAGCCTACCAAGACAAAACCTACAGCAACAACAACAAACAAACAAACAAACAAACAACAACAACAAACAACAAACAACAACAACAACGACAACAAACAAACAAACAAACAACAACAAACAACAAACAACAACAATAACAAAATACAACAATAGAAAAAAAGAGAACAAACATATTTTTGGAATACAATTATAAAATAACGACTTTGATTCGGGATTTCAGTACAGTTAGCTTAATTTTAACAATCATCCTTATTTTACAATAAATGGTCGCTAAATCCACACGCCATTTGAAAACAAAAATTGTAATTTCACTAAAAATACACAAAAAATTCTTGCATGTTAATTTTATCGAAATACTGCTGAAATCATCTACAATAGTAATCAATTTTAATTGATTCGTTTATTCAATCTTTTAATTAAACATCATTTAACATGTAGATCATGTTAAAGGTTTATACAAGCATCAGTTAACAAATGTATTGACTTTTCTATAATTGTTTTAAAATTGTCCCTTACATCACTGAAAAAAATTAATTAAAATATTTTAAAAAGTTCACGTGTGTTTAAAATGGTTCTTTATTTCCTTTTTTAGGCTTTTTAGACAAAATGAAGATTTTCGTGTAGCGCACAAGCGAGAATCTTTCCCCATTATAAGACACAGGCTACGCTCACGTATTTGACAAAATTCAAGATTTTCATTTAGAAGCATTAGTTATGAGTAAAATTTTTCACTTTTTCATTCTTTATCCTGTTAAATATTTTTTGTCAATTTGGCCAATGCCAATAATATTTAGGAAACATTTCAGTCTTTTTGACATGAATTTTGAACAAACTGTCATTTACTGAATTTTGTTTTGTTTTTAAATGAGACATAACAAATAAAACAAGCAATGAAATCTGTTATCTTTAATTGTCTACAAATAAAACATCAGCAATGTTTGTGTGCCCCCCTCCTCCATACAAAAAACAAAATAAATATATCAATGAGTGCAATGTGATACCACTAAAGACAATGACGCCTAACATTGACTAATTATTTATAGTATAATAATTGTCAGTTTGATTTATATAATATTTGGTTTATTTGACACATTACACAATATTGTCATGATTTTGCACTTTTTAAGCTAGACAGAATTCTGGTGGTATACCATATTACATAATTTAACTAATTATTATAATGTTATAAATGATACAAACAATTGATTTATAAACTTTTAATCATTAATCATTTATAATATATTGATGTATTCATTATTTAAAACTTTGACTACATAAAATTCCTATGTTTGAACATTGTCTCATCATTACATTTATGAAGATACATGAAAAAATTAACTCAAAACAATTTACAAGAACAAAAATAATTTTTAAGATTTTAAAAAAAATATTTGCTATGTTTTAGGCAAAAATTTTCAACTGGACATTTACCCCGTTGCCATTTAAAATCTATGATTGGTGATTTCAAAATGTGTTTGTCTTCACTTCGTATTGTTTGCATCACTATTTCAGCATTAACTTACTGCTTTTTATGTATTTAAAACTTTGACTACATAAAATTCATATGTTTGAACATTGTCTCATCATTACTTGAGAAAACATTTTCAACTTGACTTTAACCCCGATGCCTGTTAAAAGCCATGATTGGTGATTCCGAGATGTGTTTGTCTTTATTTCGTATTGTTGTGTATGACTATCTCAGCATTAACTTATTGTTTCGTGTCTAATCACTTTCATGTTTAATTCTTTTTTTTAAATCATTGTTATTGTGGCACCATTGGGGTATGATTCCCATTACAACATACCTTGTAAGGAAAATTCCTATGATATGGTAAAAAAGCAAAGAAGCTTGAAATAAATGTTACATGTACCTCTGAAATAGCAACATATTTACATCTTTATTTATATAATTTTTTCACGTCTTGATAAAATAAAGTAGACTTGTATTCTTTTAAGTCTTCAGTTTTCGTTTCCTGATTGACTGTGTCTATCAATCTTTTTATTTTTTTAATTTTAATAATACAAAAAAATACACTATTCAAATTGAAGCACTTGGCACAAAATTTATATTTATACAAGATAAATAACAAGTTGGTGATAATTTTGCGGATTAGCACATGGTAAATTTATTTTGAAAACTTTACATCATAAAATTAAAATTTTAGCGAAAAACTGTGGAACATATTATAATAAAATATTAAAAACAATGTAAATACTTCATAATGTTTCCAAATAAATAAATAAATAAATAAATAAATAAATAATTTTTTTTATTTAAATATAAAACATAAAGAATTTTCCTGTTTGAACAGGAGACTTAACCCTGCTTTTAATTAGAAAAAAAACTGCATATTTTAACAAATATTCGAATGACCCATTACCAACCTCATTAAAAACAGATGGACACGTGTTGTGTGATTTAAATGTCGTCACGTAAACATCATAAAAATGACGAAATTTGTCATAATAGTTGTGTATTTGTGTTAAAACGCCATTAATACTATAGAAAACATTTGAAGATCAAATAAAGTGGATTTCAGAATGAGAATATGTAAATAAGTCTACTTTATTTTATTGTTAATAAAACAGCTTACATGATAAAAACAATTAATTCCCCAATTCCAATGTGAATGGGTTGTTTCCTGTTAAAAACACTGATACTAGTATGTCCGATACTGTTACTTTAATGTCCGAACTAAAATGTCTCGTTTGATGCTTCGTCTAAGAGTTTCCATGTGAAAAATAAAGGCTTGATGAGAGAGAGAGAGAGAGAGAGAGAGAGAGAGAGAGAGAGAGAGGGCTATAATTTATGACAAAATAAAGCTTTGAGATGGACACGACATAATTCATATGATATTGATTATTTCGTTAAACGTTGTTTTATGTCGCATCAGCAATATTTCAGCTTTCGTGACTAGACAATTTTTACTTTTCATTTCAAGAATAAAATCTAAACTGAAGTTTAGGTTGTGCATTACTTTTGATTATCAATGTTTAATCTGTTTTAAAGTAGTGCGTACCAATGTCTACTTTGAGAATGCCAGTACACGGGTCTGTAATAAAAAGATAAATCATGCAGACAAATTAGTCAATTCAAACCATGAACGTCATCCTTGTTATTTACCAAACAATGGCACATAAAATTCAAATTTAAATTTTTAAAAAATTTTATTTTAGCAACAAAGAACAATTAATCCGTGCATTTGTGTATTATTCAAACTTCATTTCAAAATTCAAATGATCAACAAAAGTTATCATGTAATAATTTAACACCATTATCGATGCAGGCGTGATATTTCGATGCAATAAAAGTTACATAAAATTGCAAAAAAAAAAAAAAAAAAAAAAAAAAAAAAAATGAACCGATCTTTAGTAAGAAGAAAAAAGTTCTTTAATACGGCATATAAGTTTTACATAATAAAAAAAAAACCGAGATAGAAAAATCCATTTTATTGCCTGTTTATGATTTATGATATTTAATGTCATAATCTGCCATAAAATATGAGATGTTTTACAGTCAAGCCTTTGTGTTTGGTAGTACTTTTACCTCTGATATATGTACCCACAAGCCACTCACTAAACGTGATCAGAATGATCACATATAGTTGATCCGCAAATTTCTGCTTTAACTTTAGAACTACATATCAAATCCATACTTTTAATATTCAAAAAGCGTGTAGGATATGACATTTGGTTAATAAGTTAATTATCATTACTAATTACAGACACGTCTATGAATTTTAAAATTTAGTAAAATAAAAAAAATCACATTTATATATTTGTCTTTTTGTATAACAGTGAAAAACCAGCTGTATTCTGTAAGTTAGCTTTTTATTTTAAATTTCTATTTTTTTTTGGTCTGGATTTCTTTTTGAATGTTTAATTCTGTTGGCATATGTTAATGCCTTTGATTTTAGTTTCATTTATATATTTGTAGCCAAAAAGTAGTTCACATTCATTACAAGAATAAGTTAGGTGTTAAAAGGAAGCCTTGACGAATACCTCTGTTTAGTATTTTCTGTTGGAAACACATAGTGTAAACTAAAACTGAACAATTCTACACGTGGTATATAATAATCTAAACGATTGATTGTACTGTTTTATAGTACCTTATAAATCTTATTTCAAATCTATTAACCACATTTTGTATTTTAAAATGAAAAAAATGGCATTTGTAACAACTATATTCACTTGTGTTCACTTGTAGTTTATCCCAAATTTTGAACATGCGGTTATTACTCTGGGTTTTAATTTACAAAATACAGAACATTTAACTCGTATCAGTTCCGGGTAATTTCAGATTTATAATTTGAAATTGATTAATATGTCATCTAAAAGGTTCTGCATACTAACTTTATCGTATATAATATTTAAAAAATGAACAATGAACACGGTAAAACAATTATTTTCAACATGTTATCTTGATTGCAAAACGAAAGTGAAAAACAAAACATACATAAATAACGTCTGTAAACATACATAACTAACCTCTGTAAACATACTTGACTGACATCTGTAAACATACATAACTAACCTCTGTAAACACTTGACTGACATCGGTAAACATACTTGACTAACTCTGTAAACAAACTTGACTGACCTCTGTTAACATACATGACTAACCTCTGTAAACATACATGATTAACCTTTGTAAACATAATTGACTGACCTCTGTAAATATACATGACTAACCGCTGTAAACATAATTGACTGACCTCTGTAAACATACATAACTAACCTCTGTAAACACTTGACTGACATCTGTAAACATACTTGACTAACTCTGTAAACAAACTTGACTGACCTCTGTTAACATACATGACTAACCTCTGTAATCATACATGATTAACCTCTGTAAACATAATTGACTGACCTCTGTAAATATACATGACTAACCGCTGTAAACATAATTGACTGACCTCTGTAAACATACATGACTAACCTCTGTAAACACTTGACTGACATCTGTAAACATACTTGACTAACCTCTGTAAACATACGTGACTAACCTCTGTAAACATACTTGACTAACCTATGTAAACATACTTGACTGACCTCTGTAAACATACATGACTTACCTCTGTAAACATACTTGACTGACCTCTGTAAACATACTTGACTGACCTCTGTTAACATACATGACTAACCTCTGTAAACATACTTGACTGACATCTGTAAACATACATGACTAACCTCTGTAAACATACATGTTACCTCTGTAAACATACTTGACTGACCTCTGTGAACATACTTGACTGACCTCTGTAAACATACATGACTAATCTCTGTAAAAATACTTGACTGACCTCTGTAAACATACTTGACTAACCTCTGTAAGCATACTTGACTGACCTCTGTAAACATACTTGACTGACCTCTGTAAACATACATGACTCACTTCTGTAAACATACATGACTGACCTCTGTAAACATACTTGACTGACCTCTGTAAACATACTTGACTGACGTCTGTAAACATACATGACTAACCTCTGTAAACATACTTGACTAACCTCTGTAAACATACATGACTATGAACTAAAAATATTCATATATGTTGGGAAAATGATTCCGGCTTTGGGATATTTCATGCATAGGTTATTTACTTACTTACTTATTTATTTATTTATTTATCTTTGTAGATTAGCCGCTACTTGTTAGAATGGACAGACATTTCGTTTTCTCCGTAATTTTGTTACTAGCAGTAACAGTAACCCAACATAGAGTTGGTAAGTTAAACACACACCCACATTCCACCCACCCACCCACACCCCACACACATTTACACACACGGACACACACACACACACACACACACACACACACACACCACACGTACACATTATAAAACAATATGTTTTGAGTTAGAACACGATAACATATCACAGTATAGTCATACTTGGTTTGCTGTTGCCCTGAAAATACTTAAAACGCTAATATTCTGTATCATGTTCATTTACAATAATTTGGTAGTACTAATGCGGCCTTTTTTGTATTATCATTAAAGATTTTCCGAAATGTGCACATATGGCACATCAAAATTTTACACGTATTTGTGTTATATATTTACTACCCCTGAGCAGGTACCGCTGCTGATTGAGTAAAACTACCAGAAGGCATCTATATCTTAGTAGGCAGTAATTTGTGCTGTCAGAAAAATGTACCATTTAGCAAAATTTCGGCTTTTTTCTTTTTTTGAAATTTGTCAAAAACTAAGGTTTGTTCCCTCATGCAAGGCATTAATTAGCTGCATTTGGATACACTTTAGATTCATTATTTTCAACTGTTTGGTTCATGTTTTTTATCTATTAAACTTTTCGGCCCCAAGTGTCACTGATGAGGAATGATTTTCGGAAATTTGCACATATAGAACATATAAATTTAACAGACATTTGTGCTATATTTTACCTTTTGACAATGACTATCTGTCTTCTGTATCAAATGTACACGTAACGTGATAAGACGATAATTCGAAATGCCATATATAGCAATTTGCAACTGAAGCAAATGCACACACACACACACACACACACACACACACACACACACACACACACTGCGTTTTGATTGTTCATTGTTATTTTTATATACATGATTAATTATTCAATTGTATAATTAATAATATTTTCTTTTTTTATTTTTGATTACAGCATCACAAGGGCCGTTTGGTCCTATGGGTATGGGTCCGGGTATGGGTCCGGGTATGGGTCCGTTTGGAGGTCCTTTTGGCGGTCCCTTTGGAAGCCCGTTCGGTCCTGGACCTGGAGGGATGCCATTTATGGGACCAGGTCCATTTGGCATGCCTCCACAATTAGGCGGTGGAGGTGGTCCTTTTGGTGGTATGCGGCCACAGGGCTTTGATAACTTTGGTAACAGTCTTGCCGCAGGGAACACGTTAGCCACTGCTGGCGGACAAGGATTAACTGGCAGACAGTTCAATACAGTTGGAGGAACAACTACGGGTGGAATAACTGAATCCTTACAACCAAGAACAAGTTTGTTAGGAGGACTTGGTGATAGTCGAAACCAGATAGCATTTACAAATCCTGTAAATGGTGCCATGGTTAGCGTAATGCCCAACTCAGTTGCAAATACCATCGTAAACGAAAGAAGAGAAACACAACGAGGTAGACGGGTAAACGGTAGAGGGCTTACATCCGCCGGGAACGGCCGCGTGCTTAGAGTTCGTCCGTTGCGCACAAGCACTGCAGGTCTTGGTAACACATTAAGTGGTAGCCTTGGTAACCCATTAAGTGGTAGCCTTGGCAACTCATTAAGTGGTAGCCTTGGTAACTCATTAAGTGGTAGCCTTGGCAGCTCATTAACTGGTAGCCTTGGTAACTCATTAAGTGGTAGCCTTGGTAATTCTCTAACTAGCAGCTTTACTAACGACAGGGCGCTTACTGGTGTCGCTTCTAGTCGCTTCGGCGTTCCAAGATCAAGTAAGAACATTTATACTTCATCTATCAAGAGTTATCGTTCTTTATTTTGTCTTACTCTAATTAAATTCAAATACGATTATCCATGAACAACTGTAGCAATAACCGGTAGAAATAAATCATATCATATCTCTTCAACGAGATTATTTTATTATTACAGTATCTTTATTATTCTTTTCTATTTACAGAAATGTACACCTTATTGAAAGCCTCCATCATTGAAAATCTTTATCTCTTTAATTAAACTTTTCCGTTTTTAATTTACATTATTTCATTTTTACGGGAATTGTGATTGCTGTTCATGTTATTGTCTCATTTTAGTTTCAATTAAGTTTATAGTTATATAATTACCAACTGCTTTGCTTTAAAATGTTTGCTTACTTTGTAATGACGCCATATTGCTTTGTAATTTTATTTAGATATTACATTGCTTTATCATATGTACGTAATTTCATTATATGTGTGTTGTGTTTGCTTCATGACCTCACACTTATACTTTACAGTGACGTCACATGCTATTTATTGTTTTTGTACTTCTTTGATAAATCAATGACATTTAAAGACAAAACCGTTTTATAAATTAATACCTTCATTGAGAAAACAAAGTTGATCTCGAACTCTCTAATTTAGCTACAATCAGAAGACGTATCCCGGCATCCTCCCTAACAAGACGCACTTCCGGTTTGACAGGTCGATCTAGAATCTCAAATACAGTAGGAAGCACAATTTCCGGTAAGTTATACAATACGTTTTTACCGAGTCAGTTCACTGCTAAGAGTCTTTAAATCAAAATGAGGAGTTAAACGGAGAATTAGACGAACATTCACTTAGGATCAATTGTTTATGGATGAATGAAAATGAATTTAAACTGGATTAAATTGTAGTCTAACCTAATAACGCAGGGTTGATGAAGAGCTTCATTAGGAAAAAAGATCGTTGATTTCAGGAAAACAGAACTCAAGATCGGCTCATAATCAAAACGAGTAAACCGCAGCGTATCGTGTGCTCCGTTTATGAACATACCCGATTAAAGGCTCGCCAAGTTATTAGAAAGGCTTCCGACAAGATCAATGCAGATTTCGTCTTTTTTAACAGTAACTGCGTGGTAAACTGTTAATTAACCTCTCAGGATCGGTCATCGATTAAATTAAAAAACCATACGCTTCATTGATTTTATGAAAAGATAACTAAACATCGTAACGGACACGGAAGCTTTTTATTCGGTAATTCCACGATTTGGAATTGCCGCATAAAAAGCTTCCGTGTCGGTACCGATGTTTAGTGGCAAGATCTACAATCTTTCGAAAACTAGGTTCAGTTGATATATAAATTAATTGATAGAAATAAAATAACGTACATTTTATAATTCATTTACATTATGAATTATTTATTCATGAAAAGAAAAAACAGTAGGAGAAGTACAAAAATTGACCAAACAGTTGCTAAAACATTTTACCATGGATATTGAATGTTGCCTGAATGTGGTGTTTGTGTTAGTTGTGTTAGTTGTGTGCATCATGGCTTCTGCTTAATCAGCTTAAACAAATTATAACTTATAAGGCATTTACAGTCGAACCTGCTTATAAAGACCACCCCTCTATAAGGACCACCTGCTCATAAAGGCCAACAAAATTCTATCCCATTTGCTCTTTATTCATATTATTCGATATGGTCACTTTTACCGATATCCATGGGTGGTCTTTCTAGACAGGTTTGACTCTATATATATATATATATATATATATATATATATATATATATATATATATATATATATTGTTCGAGCAAGCGGGGAATTCAAGTTAACGAAGTTCGAGCCGTCGAGGTTAATTTACATAGGATATTAAAAGAAATTATAGAAATTGGTTGGGACCAACAGATGACTTCAAGTTATCTGGGGTATTCGGGGTAACGACGATCGAGCGACCGAAGTTTTACTGTATATATATACATAAGTATAATGTAAAAAATTATTATCGAAAATAATATATTTTATAAGATCCGTTTAACTTCAGCATGTTCAACATGAGCTGCTGCCTTTAATTTATTACTAAAGTCATTGTAATGTAGACGGATGAAGACGACATATTTCTTTTAAATGAAATTAGTTTTTTTTAATGTCCAGAGTATATCATAACAAAGAAAGTGAAACACTTATTGCCAATTTTTACCATGTTATAGTCCTGTGTCAGTTGTCATAGTGCTCAGGTAGTTTCTATGCACTATTATATTCGTCGATTACATACATATATCCTGAAAAAGAAAAAAACTTGTCTGGAAAATATAAATATTGCCTTTTTTCCCGTTCATTAAGTGCTTAACAGAAGTCAATTAAAATATGATCGTAGTAAAGTAAACTGTCAATGTATATGATTGGTTAATTACTGTCAATGTATATGATTGGTTAATTACTGTCAAGGCTTTTAAGTTCCAGGATCTACCAACAACGCTTTTACAACAAATGTGGACCTTGCACAACAACCTGGAGGAACTGGTTTACCAGGGTTCCCAGGTATTATAATAATGAATGTTAATGTTATATGCACTAAAGATTACCAGATATTATAACAAAATAATGTAATTTGATATGGACTAAGTAAGTCGTTATCAACCGCATAATAATACAGTGGTTACCAGGGTTACCAAGTATTATATACAAATAAATGTGATTTTTTTTATGCACTAATGATTTTTAACCGTAAATGGTACACTGATTACCAGGGTAAGCAGGTATTATAACAAAATAATGTAAATTTATATGAACTAAGGAGTCGTAATCAACCGCAAAATAGTACAGTGGTTACCAGTTTTTTTTAACCAAAAAGCTTTACTTATATGTATTAAGGGGTTGTTATAAATCCTAAATAGTACAGTGATTAGCGTAATACACAGGTTAAAATATTGTTATATTAACAAGACCTGGTTCCTTGGTGTGTGTGTGTGTGTGTGTGTGTGTGTGTGTGTGGATATAAGTGTATATATGATATATAAAATAAGCAAAGTTTAAGTTGATATTGGTGATAAGTTTCTAGAAGTAAGGATTGTAACATAGGTATATGACTTAATATCCTGATTTGTTTCTGTTTAGGATATTTATATATAGAAACAAAGCCGTTTTTCTTTTTGAGTATTTTTTTGAACGTTGAACGTTTATTCTGTATTGTTATAAATCGTTTATCTAAAATAGACGAATTTTAAACGGATAATATATGTAGTGGCAAATGTTAAGGGAAGCAAGAACACGAAAAAAATGAGGTCATTATATAAAGCAGCCAAACAGAACAAAACAAGTAGACAAAACATCAACAGGTCAATATCGATAAACGTCCCGACTTTAAACGAGTACTTAGGTTAGTGTACAGCTCATAGTACTAAAGAGTAGATTGATTGATTCAATGAGGTTTAACCTCCCAGTCAAGAATATTTCACTTATATCGAGACGTTACCAGCTATAGGAAAGATGGCAAAATGTTTTACCTTTGCAGTGCGAATAGGGCAGTATGCGTGCCACACCTGCCGTGACACGGGGAATCAGTTTTTAGGTCTCCTGCAAAGGACCCCATCATTTTTATTTTTGAATGCCGATTGCGTTGCGAAATAACATCACTACCAATTTTCAACTCTTGGTCAGACCCGGCCGCAGTACAAGAGGAAAACCTAAAAATTACTAAAGATTGATGATGTAACACACAGATAATTTGTCTAGGAATCATCCAATAAGACTAAAAACATTCTAAATTTATTACTTGTTTTTAAATAATAATTACTTAGGACCTTAATTTAAATGATTCAAAAGCTTTGACTTTTTAAAATATGTGGGATTTAATATGGCATTTTAGGAGCCAGTCCTTTCGGACCAAATGGAGGCTCACCCTTTGCATCCCCAGGAACCATGTTTGGACAGCCAAATGTTCAAGGTGCTGGTAACAATCCAGTATTTCAGCAAACACAAGGTACACTGGCGGTATTCTGATATATCTGTAAATGTAACTTTGTTTTAGTATAAATAATAGTACAAGTTCTTCTGTTTGTCGAACAGTTAATTGTGAATTTTTTTTTTTTTTTACTAAATGAAAAAATATCATATTTATAGGTTAAGCTCTTTACAGCTATTTAATTAACCTGAAAAATATTTTGAACGAAAAAAGTTGAATTAAATTAAAAATAGTATAATACCATAAAATGCAACTAAGTTTAAAATTTGATAATTGTTTTTGATGACTTTAAATAAATCCTCGTATTTCGAGGTTGTTGGATGGTGTAATATATTATTAAAATATATTGTTTGGTATGGTTTTAGGAATAACTCCACCTGGGTTTAACCCCATGCAAGGTAAACATAAGGAATTTAGTCATGCTTTTACCAGCTTATTGCATATTAAAATATGCGGCTTTTTCAAAAACATAATAAGATGATGATGTGAATAATTGGTTTAAAAATGGCCAAATAGATCAGGAAAATTTTACATATTGCTTAATTGTTAATGATTTTCAGTTTTATAACTTTCTTGATTGCGTGTTAAACCGTTTTACCTGTTAACTTTATATACATTTTTATTGCTTGAATGATTTTGATATGGTTTAATAATTGATTGATCTTCAGACTCATTTTGGTCGAATTTTAGCTTAAAGGTGCAATTATATATCCGTTGTTTTTTTATAATTATGACCTTTTTTATGTATCTTTATCATTTTATTGTGTCCCTTGCTTTATCATATTTTACGGTAAAGGGTGCATTTCTATGTTGAGTTATTCAATTTACAATGGTAGTATCTAAATAAAATTACTTTTGTCCCAAGTTTGTATAATGCGTGTGGTGTCAAGTTTAGTAACATATAAATCGTAAGTTTAACCGATTTCAGCTGAACGTAGAGGTGACATTTTCATGAGTTTTTGCATTTCTTTTTCTTTCTCCAAGAATTCAAATTGACTAGAAGTTAAAGTAAAACGGATAGAATTTCTTTCATATTTTCTTTTGAAACAAATGTGCTAGTTATTTCCGATTTGCTTTGAGATTCGTTTACTTACTGTAATATGTGTATACAATTTTGATGAAAAAGTTTTCAATAATGGTCATTTTTAAAGTAAAAAATAACTTTGTTTTAAATTTTGTGCATTTTTCAGGAATGTTTCCCCCAGGATTCCCAGGTATAGACAAAATTTTGATATTTCATTTACAAGCTTTAAGTGTTTGCTTTGAAATTATTATTTATATTTGTTGTACTTGCTGTAACTTTAAAAAACATAACCTAGAATTATGTTATATTTCCATACTTCGGGGTATTAATATATACATTTAGTATTTACGTTTTTATACACAGTATTGAGTATCTTCCAAATGTATATCTACATATTCATTGGTAGTGGTAGTTTTGTCCTAGTTGCTCGTAATTAAGTCCTGATAAAGCAATGTACCCCCAGAAAACTGGCATACTTCTGCAACAAACTGACAAAAGTTCTAATATTAAGATCTTCCCAACGGCAGTTGTCTAAACCGAAGTCATAAAAGCATTGTGGTCCTTAAGTCGGCGTCTTTGATCTGGTGGTACCTTAATATCTAATGTATAAACTTATGTAATTAAATATATAAATTTCCTGCTTTGTACCTTAGTTAAACTATTATTAATCAAATACCGTCCAAAGCAGGGAGCTTTATAATAGTGTTATCTGTTATCTATATCTTGTCTTTATTCGTTGCTTTCGTATGTGTTACTAAGTGTTCGTATTGTATTGATTATTTGCTGATGCAACGTACGTTAAACAACATTACGAACAACCAAACAACTTTGTTTGCATTAAGTGTTTGTACTATAAGACTATTGAGATTATTGATAAGTTTATTATAAGATTATTGCTCCATTATTGTTTTGATTTTGGAAATTTGTATAAAGTTTCTTAACTAATTAACTACTCTACGAAACGTCTAAATAAATAAGGAAGTCTAACACATGGTCAACAATTTCAAATATTTAAAGCTTGGTAAGAGATTTAGTCGGTCAATATAATCTCTTTTATACCTAGCACATTAATTGTTTTTAGATGATCAGTTTTATAACTACTGTCATCTAAATATTCCAGAACCTAAACTGTATTTTATGTAAATGTGATTTCTGTGTTTGCTGTTTTATTATAATTGTTTACAGATGGTTGGTCCAATCTATCGTGCATTATATAACATGTATCTATATAGTATGGTTCAGTTAGTTTTTCGATGTTGTTGTAATCAGTAGTGGTTTTCAACGTCTCTTGTTTGTTCTGAATTTTTTATTCAGTTTGTTTGTTACCTTTTGTTTTTTTTTCTTTAGCTTTTGCTTCATACATTTTTTTTTATTTAGCTGTTGTTTAATACATTCTTTTTATAGCTGTTGTTTAATACATTTTTCTCAACAACACACTGTTTAAATTGAACACGTATATGTTGTTTTTTACTACTTTTGGAAAGAAAATGTATTTTAGCACGTTTCTTAAAGCGTACAGATTGTACTTTTTGTCGTTAATATTATAAATATCAAAACATAAACAAAGATAATAAATATGAGTATTTTAGAACGTAAGAACAACAAAGCATCTAAATTTTTAGAGGCTTTAAAATAAGTGTTAAAATTACGAAAACACAAAATCTCTTTCTCGTCTTTTTAGAGACAACATTATACCTTACAAAGAATCATATTTCTAGATATTATTTTTTAGATTTAATATATGACAATAAGGTTTCAAAAATAATGGTATGACTAACTAACCAATCAATGAAAGAAACGACCAACATTTATGTGATAAAAAAATTAAACACGTTTGTAATAATTTCAGGAGCAATGCCACAAGGTTTCCCTGGACAAATGGGTATGCACTTGATTTATGTCTTGTTTTAAGACTTTCAATGTTTCAATCAACAAATGAATTCAAGCGTAGGGTTTAATGATATATGCCTGTTTTTATTTTAACGAGTAACACAATTAGTTTTTTCTTTCAAAGAAGTGCAATGTTTTGTCGATTCTGTCATTAATTTATGAATTTAATTTGTACACTTGTTGGACACATGTATTATACTTATTATAAATATAGACAAATTTAATTGGACACTGAATAATTTACATATTATATCTTGAAGTGTTGAAGTTTGTGGGAAAGCACGCATACATTGAGAGAGAGAGAGAGAGAGAGAGAGAGAGAGAGAGAGAGAGAGAGAGAGAGAGAGAGAGAGATTCAGTTTATTTATACAAGTTATAACAAGTTATAAGAAATGAAAAATTAAAATTATTGTCTATTGAGAAAGTTAAAAATGAATGTTAAAAAATCTATATTTGCTTGAATGTCCTTAGGTCCTTTTGGTGCTTTT
The DNA here is from genome assembly GCA_029721355.1 of Tegillarca granosa. Lineage (NCBI taxonomy): Eukaryota > Metazoa > Mollusca > Bivalvia > Arcoida > Arcidae > Tegillarca > Tegillarca granosa. Next base: position 364,473 of record JARBDR010000107.1, read on the forward strand.
GGACAACAACAACAACAACAACAACAACAAGGTATATATAATTAATTTGGCTTACACGTATGCTGGTTTACTGTTTTGTTCGCTTGTTTTATAGTGCTTTTTGTTATAACTTTTATAAAGGGCATGTTAAAGGGGTGTTTAATTCTCGATATGTGACCAGGCTGTATATAATCTCCGGATACAATGTTATCATCAACTGCATATTTTAAAAACCCGCTTTTGTACTGGGGATAACGGTGTGAGGTTCAACACTTTAGGTGTAAATACTGCTTTATGTTGTTTTTTTGTATATGAGGTTTATTTGTTTGATATATCTATTATAAAGTTGTAAGTGCATTTGTATTGGTTTAAAATGTCACATTACTTTTGTGTAACACAAAACTTTTTTATGAAAACTAGTTCCGGTTAGTTTTAATGTAACATCTTTTATAACATCAAGTACTATTTGTTTGTATGATGCAGATGTATATAATTAATACTTGAAGCCTTAAGACAAACTCCGTCAGTTTATGATAATATAGATAATACCTTTTATGAAGAATCTTTAACTCATATCAAGACTGTTAGATTAGAAAATTTCAAAGAAACCAATCTTTTGACGAGCAAACTTACATACATTCTCGCTTTAAAATTTTTCTGAAGAGGGATTTGAACCTAACGGATGAGATGCAATGAGATTTTTTATTTCGCGCTTAATATCGATGCTGACATCGATGTCATTGTTTGCTTAAACAATTTTATGCGATATTCAAGTTCTGAACAATTTTTATGGATTAGTTCATAATTTCAATAAGTGAATTACTTGTTACTTGTAGCTGGTCAGTTTAATAATGGGTTTGGACAACAACAACAACAACAACAACAAGGTAAAAGTTTCGTCTTGTAAAATCTAACACATATAAAGAAAAATTGATCGTTTATAATTAAATGTCCTATGTATTCACCACAGCGTTATGATGTTAATTGATTTCTTTTACTATTTTACTATGACAAAAATTGTCCAAATGATAATATGTAAGTTTGTGTCTGTTTTTGTATGCGACTTGTCCAATTACTACATTTTGGATCTTTCCAAAATCTATCATTAATACAGTTTGAATGGAAATTAATGAATTATTTACTAGAGTAGTGTTTAAACATGTTTTTTTTCCTATATATATGTTAGGTATTTCACTCCATTGTATAAAAAAACTTTTAGAAACTCAAATTATATTATAAACTTGTTTAAGTAGCTCCTACCCATCACAAATAATAAAAAAGGGTGAATGAAAGTTCTCTAGGAACATGATTCTACGTCACAATTATATTTATCATAATATTATAATTTCTTTTTTTTTTTTCTTGGTTTTTTTTTTTTTTTTTTTTTTTTTTTTTTTTTTTTTTTTTTTGGGGGGGGGACTATAGTTTTTGATCCAAAAAATGAATATTGATATTTGTGTAACAACAGGATTAAATGACTGAATTTACTTGTAGCTGCTCAGTTTGGTCAATTTGGACAACAACAGCTGCAGCAGCAACAACAAGGTATCTAATGTATTTAATTCCAGAATACTGGACATTTGAAGAAATGTTATATATATATATATATATATATATATATATATATATATATATATATATATATATATATATATATATATATATATATTGGTAACATTATGATACCGTCATCTGTAATTGCAAATAAAAGAAATGAAATGAAATATGTCCCTAAACAATGTAGCCATGCTAGGGTTTAAAGACACAATTAAAAAATCCAATCAAATTATATATTGTTGGTGTTCCAGGCGTGACACCTAATTTTGGACCTTTCAACAACGTATTTGAACCACAGTTTGGAAATGATGCCCAAGGAGTACAAGTTGATGGTCTTCCCCAGCTTCCGACACAAAATCAGGTTCAAACCCAAGGTATAAGAATCATTTTTGTCACGTCGATGTTGGCTTAGTTTCCCTACCTTTGCATCACTTTTAATCAAAAAAATCATAGTGTGTAAATTCGCTTTGTTAAATGTTATGCTTATAATGTCATTAACGATTTGGATTGAACATTAGATCTTAATGAATATGATGGACTTAATTTTTAATGCATTTTTTTCAATTTAAACAATCATGACGTTTCGCTTGAAGGTTCTTTTAAAGGTTGTTGCTAAAATAAACAAGTTACAACTACTTCTGAAATTTAATCTATGTGAGGTTGAAATTCGTAATCTTTCGGCTTTGAAAATTACATTTTGCGTAAACGATTAATGAAGATTTTTTGTTTTAACAAGCAATACTCCGGTTTGATTTCTTCGGCAATCATTTGACCATAGAAACTTTTCTGATAATCATTAATCTATGTAAAATGCTTGTGGCATGTAATTAAAAATCTTGCTTTAGTTTCATTTCTTAAAAATGTGTAAAATATTCATATTCCATTTCATTATATTTTCCTTATTGTGTAATAGGTTGCTTTGGCTTTTTATTTGAACTTTTGTATTCATTTTGTATTTGGATAGTGTGGTTATATTCTTTCATAACAGTTTCATCACATTTTATGGTATTAAGGGATCGAGTGTTTGTCGCATGTGTTCTTTTTTTCTTCTTCTTCCTGCTTAATTCTTAAAAAAGAAAACATAATAACTTGAAAATACCTAGATTTGTTTGTTTTTGTTTTATCCTGCATTCACTGAACATTACATTTTTTTTCAAATTGTATAAAAATAAATTTAATAGTTTAAATACAATTTAAAATTTAATACATTTTAACATAACAATTTATCACTAGATGGATAAAAACTCAGTTTTTCTGCGAGAATTTTCAAAGTAAATAGAGTGAACATAATTTTATGATGACCAGAACTTCAAAACTAAAATATAAAGAATCGGATAAATTAAAGTGCAAGCTTCTATGTGAAAAATGTTATACATGTATTGGAAGTTTCAAGTCAATTTTAGTTATAAATCTTAGAATTTTAGAACATTCCACAGGCAACAATTTGTAGATTGTATACAAATATATATAAGCACAAATATTGACATATTGTTTAATTGTTTCTACCTTGTGTTTACACAAGCAAACAAAAAATTATTTAAGCTCTATATTTGATTATTTAACAATTTTTAAAGGTATCTTATTCTGTGATTTTCACATGTTCTTTTTTTTATCAAATGATTGGTTTCATGGGCTTTTGCAAATCACGAAAAATTTAGTTTTCGACTTTGAACCATTGCGAATATTGGACATTTGTCATATCAATTTAATTGAAGACACAATACTACAGGTTTGATTGGCAATTGACACAACTTTAGCAATGCAGATGCTAACCCTTTCGGAGCACCCGGCTTCACTTCCTTGATGGAAGTTCACGTGTATAACTAATATTGCCAGCTTTCAAAGTTTTTGCTTTGTTTAATGGATTGTGATTTGGAAAAGGACTGGTATGTTTGTTTCATTATGGGTTATATGCTGGTTAATAACAAAGTTAATATTATTTCCAGGTTACATGTTTGGGATAAAACCGGTTAAACATTATTTACGAGTTTATGTTCAGTTAATGGATAAACTTTACTTTTAGGGTCTGTTCAAGTCCTCAATAATGTACAGCCTCCTACAAATGTACAATTCCTTGGTCAAACGGTAGGGAACACAGTTACAAACCAAGGTAAATCATCAAGATCATAGATTAAAAATGTATCTCATATTATCTAAATGTACACATATTATTGATGAAATGACAAAACGAATCACAATCATAAATCATAAAAAAATTGGTGGAGAAAGGTGCCTCACGTCAAATATAAGCTTTATTCATTAATATTGATATTGTCAGTTACGGGGTGATAGAGAAAACAATGCCAAAAATGCTGCCGAACTCAAGCTAGCGGACTGTCTAACGTTAATGACATATCAGTATGTGCAACTTCATTGAAATATAATTATAAGTATCATAGTATAATATGTGTTTTATGTTGAGAGAGAGAGAGAGAGAGAGAGAGAGAGAGAGAGAGAGAGAGAGAGAGAGCCATATATATATTTTAAAAGGCCAGATACATTGTTTATTAAAATCATTATTTAAAGTAATTTCAATCAAATTTAATCTAATCTTTGTTAGGTAATCTCTCGCCTGCTGGTGGGTTTGTAAACGCCAACTCAGCAGCCCAAGCAGGTAAGGAACAATAGGTTTTTTTTAGCTTCGCTTTGCTTTGCAATGTTAACCAATAAATAAACATTATAGATTTTTTTACACTGTAACCAATTTGGTACAAGCTGCCATGTTAACTTTTTACATCACTTATTGAGGTCCCAAAATCCATTTCTTTTATGTTTTATTCGTGATAAACCTGTTTCAAATTTAACTGTTATAGGAAAAGTTCAAGCAGTTCTTTATAAATTGAAAAAGTTTATACTTTGTTTATTTTAGTTTATTTTGTTTTATCTTTTCCTACTGGTTATATTACATTTATTTTTGTTAAAGAATCAAATCGTGGACAATCTTAAGTTTTAAATCAAAATATTTTAAATCAAATTGACATAATCAAAATAAGTTTTTATCACTGGTTTTTGTAATTATCGCTTATCGAAATAATGGAATCTGCTATCTTAAAATACACCGTTTCACACACACACACACACACACACACACACACATATATATATATTTATATATAAAGTTACGTTTATTTCGTAAAAAAAAAACAAGCTTTAAGTTGCTTGCAAGTACCTTAGCTACAGCTTAACAACTTACGCTTGTTGAAATATTTGATTACTGTTTTCATTGACGCTACTGTTCCGTGTTCTGTATCAACAAGATATGCCAATCTTTATTATTCCATTTCTAATTTTATGAAAATGAAAAACACATATGAAAATGATTTTTATTAAAGATTTTGTATCAAATGGAGTGTTACAACAATTTCTTTCTTAAATACTACATTTCATATTCCTGTTTCTCTATTCCTTATGTTTCGATATGTCATCTATATTCTTTTGATATTTATATAGAGGATTTGTTGCATGTTCTGCTTAGCTTATTTTCTTCATTTTTTAAATTTTTAAGCTATGGTTAATGCCTTGAAATTTGATTTGAGGTTCTGCTTTTGACCTAAAATTATTGCAGCGTCATCTTCATCTCATGATTTGTGTTCATGAGAATCGAGATAAGCTTAAGCTAAATGCATTTTTCATGCCTAGACCGTTCTTGCTGTGATACGGAAACGGGAATAAATGCGAATTTGGGAGACATATGAGCCTCAATGAAATGAATATGGTCAATGGTGAATAGGCGAAAAAATTTTGCTTTATGCTTTTTGCGCACAGTTCTTGACCAAAATATTTCAACATCTGCTTCTGCTTCGATATGCGTATTGATTTACACGGATTTGACATAAATTTTCTTAATGTGCTTGGCACTTGTTTATTCAATAGCATTTAACGCCAAGCTTCAGCTTCAGTAAATTATATAGCAGTGGGATCTGGGACAAGATTGAGTGGTTGCTCGACGTGGTGGTTGTAGTGGATACCGGGGCATGATTCAATGCTGCCTAACATAGTGGTTGCAGAAGAAGACAAGACAACATTTTTGAATTGCTTGATGTAAATTTTGCAGTTATTGTCATATCATTAAAAGTTGCTTTACGTGGTGGTTGCAGTTGATACCAGGTTGCTGTAGGCGGTGGCCGGTTGCATTTGATCTTGGGACAAGGTCAAGATGTTGCTTCGGGTGGTAGACAATTGAACAATTATGAGAATATTTAGTACAACCCCGATGAATGTTACAGGTATGACCAACCAGATTGGAGGCGTGCAAGGGATAGGAATACCAGGAGCAGCAAACAGGCAATTTACAAATATAATACGTGGAAACGGTGGTGTACAGGCAGTAATGCAGACACCATTTGCACAACAAGCAGGAGTACAACAAATTAATATTCCACAACTTCCAGGAAATACGATTGGACAGGCACAGAATGGCCAAATATTGGCAATGCAGCAACAACAGCAGCAACAACAACAATTTCAACAGAATGCAATTGGTGCCAACCAGTTCGCTAGAGGACCTATTTTACAACAGCAGAACATGCTAAATCAAAACCTACAGAATCAAATAGATGTAAACACACAAGCTCTGGGAGAAAACAGTATCCAGGCAACACAAATTAATTCTTTACAAGGCACTGGAACACAAATTAATAATCAGATACTTGATGTACAACAACAACAACCTGTTACTAATTTTAACGGAAATATACAACAGCAGACTAACCAGTTAGTAAACACGGGGACAGGGACAGGTATTATTCATTATTCTTTCGTCAATGTCTACAACACGATTTTAATTTATGGTACTCTCCACTTTGTATATGAACCACATTCTCAGTGGTAGTGGGTCTCTCTTGAGCTCCTGAGGTATGGGTTCAAATCCCGACCATGTCATACATAAGACTTTGACATTAGGATACTGTTTCCTCGACTGGCGCTCGACATCAGGATGACAGAGTTATTACTTGTTCGTCCGGTGTTATGATAATGTGTCTAGGGGTGTAGTATACTTGTATGTGGCATACTAGACCAAAAGTTTAGAAATATGCTTTGAGTGCGACAATACACACTAGCACATCTTACGCAAAAACAAACTCGTTTTAATAGATAAATCCTTAGAAATGTATAAAATCTTTCTTCGCAAATAGTTAAAATAAACTGAAATGATAAACAACCTTACAACTCACCAACCAACTTTGTACTTGATATTATTGCAAAAAATTTTAAGTAGAATTTAAGTGGAAAATATAGAAGTGTTATTAAACGACTCACACAAGATGTGTATGTTTTGAGAAGATAACATCGTTAGTAGTTAAGGATAATCAAGTTATCCATTGTTTTGCATTTGACTTGATACGGCAGTTGTGGTGTATTCTGTGATAGTTCATACGTTTAATTATGTTTTTAATCTACTGTTGATTATCTTGAGTTTAGTTATGTATGGAATTTTGAGTGAAAAAATTCATAGGAATACTTATTTGCACGAATAATGTTTTATACTGTTTATCTAATAAATTGTAGTCGTAATATCTTTGTCTAAAGAAGGAAAACCTTTTCCGATTTTGGTATTTTACATGTTGAATATAGCTATGTTTATACTGAAAATGGTGGCGTATTATGTCATATTCGGGAAAAGATGACATAGACTTTTTTGTTAATATCCCAAAGTGGCATTGTTTTATTTTTAGCAAAAGATATTCTATGGCAATCATAGATGTAAATATAAATTTTGATGTAAATATAAATTTTTCCATTACCATTAGGCTTTAGGTTTTGGAAAAAAACCCCAAAAAATGATTAATCAGTATTTTACTTTGTCACAACTACAAAGACTACGAAAGTAAATATATTCTTCTACTTGAACTATTACTTAAAATAAGTGGGCTTAAAACTTTATATTTTAATATATATATATATATAAATATATATATATATATAAACAAATAAAAAAGAATGATTTCACGATGATATCATTTAAATTTCAGGTAAAAATATTGTATATTAAAAAATATAAAATGTTTTCAAAAGATTGTAGATTCCAAAACTTAAAAAATGAAACGGTCGGGAAAAGAAAGTTATTTATTTCTATTCTGTGTTCATCTGTTTGTACTGCAAAACAATCGCAGACGTACGGTATTCTTTTATATCCTCGTGAATAAAGCCTTAAGTTTCGTGAGATGTTTTTGTTACCATTGTAATAAAAAATACTTCGAAAGAAAAATCTAAAGCAACTGGAAATAAATACTCTGCCGGTCTCCATAGTTCGGGCCTTGAAAAATGTTTTTTCTTTCGAAAAGTCTGATTAAATTGTGACCCCAAATCTTAAAAAAAGTTTTGCAAAACAAACATAAATAGTGCTCATATCTGCCTACCAAATGATATAAGTGGAAATACAATTGTGTTATCAATTACCAATTATCAATTAATCTGTTGTTTACGGTCAAATTAAGTGCTCGTATATACGAGAAACAGATTTTTGAAATTCTTTCAAAGCTAAATGTTACTGAGACGTTCTTGTTGATTGCAGACATTTGCCTGTTTTCCATAAAAATCAGTAACATAGAAGCATATCTACTTGCAACAATAATTCAACGTATCTGGACAGACCTTTAAAAATACTACGTCTTTAAATGAATTTAATTGTTATATTTTTCTTAACACAGGAGGCAATAACGATATGGTAGATTGGTCTGTATTCAACCAGAGGATGTCCGAATGGCAAAACTTTGGAGGTATGATAACTTATATATTATCCTTGACGTTTTTAGTTTTGAAACATTCAAAATTGTATTGTACCTCATCAATAAGCTAGTCAACAAACTTTTATACCTTTCTTTCTTACACCCTGAATGTTTGGAATAATTTTTAAATTTCCTCTTGAATGTCAAAAAATTCTTTTTGATCTTGCAACAATATCCTAAATGTCATTTTAGGCGAGTTTTAGGGCGTTAAACGTCCACGTAATTGCTTCTACAACAGAGAGATATTAAATGGTCAGTTCTGCAAAAGTAAAAAGAAATTCAAAGGATAACACAGTAGGCGGTACTTTGTGCTGTCAGAAAATGTAACATGTAGCAAAATTTTAAGCCGTCTTAATTTTTGAAATTTATTTGAAACTAAAGTTTGTTTCCTTTTGCAAAGCATTCCTTAGCTGGATTTGAAGCCATGTTATTTTGAAACTTATGATTCATTATTTTCAACTGTTTGGCTTATGTTTTTAATTTAACAAATTTTTCGATCCCTAGTGTCACTGATCAGGAATAAATTCCGAAATGTACACATATGGCATATAAAAAACTTAACTGTAAAAATTTGTAAAGTGAAAACCATAGATATTTGGCTTATAGATTATAACCTTCTTACACTAGGTTAAGTGTTTAGTGTGATTTCCTATGTTTTTTATCGATCAAACTTTTCCGCCCCCGATGCCACTGATAAGGGATGATTTTCCGAAATGTGCAGATATGGCACATACAAATTAAACAGATTTTATGTTATATATTTGTGACATGAGAATTGTCATTTTTTTCACTTTATATCACTCCACACTTTGAACGAATTATATTCATTTAAAAAAATCTTTACACGTAAGCCCTGCTAAAGATTCATATTAAGCCACAATATGAACAAGGAGATGTCAGTTTTCGCTTATTACCATTTTAAAATGGAGACACAGTTTTGTCTCATCACATATCCAACCATTGATGCTCTGTATTTTAACTCAGTGTCATTTATATATGGAGACCATATTATATTTAATATTTATTCATCTTTATTACTTATTTCCATAAATGATAGCTTCTCGTTCATCCAATTCGCTTCTTTGCAACCACATATATTATGCTTTTTGTTTGGCGTTTCTTTTTTCATATTTAGATAAATATGACCTCAATTTTCCGCTTTAATAGCTTTTATAATTGTCACTAAACTATTGGAGTAATTCACTAATATACTGCTACTATTACAAATCAGTATATTTGCAAAAGGATTTCTGAAGAAAGTCAGTATGTCATTTTAAAAAATTTCATTATGTTTTGTCTTGTAACTAACAATCACAATATTTTTTAATTACAAATGTAAAGCACAATGCTTTTGCCGTTTTGTTTTATCGTTTCTGGAAGCTTAACTTTGTCACGCTTCTTTCATCTTGATAAATTTAATTACTTATATACGAATTCTGTAGTAAGTTTTTGTTTGGATTTCGAGTCTACATAATGGTATTACTACTTAATTATATAAATCTATAAAACATGCATTTCGTCAAGTGTATTATGAGAAAAAACCTGCATATGTATAACATTATTTTTACCGATTAATGAATTCTAAAAATGAATTTAGAAATATGTGAAAAATGCACACGCTTTCTTTTTCTATACATGAAAAATAAAATCACAAAAATATTTTTTTCTGTAATTTTATATATGAACACTTGCGAATGAGCAAAATTTAAAAAAATAACCGACGAGTCACATACGATTTATCTCAGCTTAACCTATTTTTACATTTATTTTTTATATTTGATTTTTCTATCTTCTAGTTCCGACAAGTGCCTTTAGTGCAGAGGATCAGCAACGTATTAATGAATTACTGCGCAATAATAATGATCCCCTTGCTCAAAACATGGCGACTGGTGTTGGCAACACTTTAACAGATAATCTTGGTGTTACTTCACAGGGCACAGGTATTTAGCGAAATACCGAATACACCCTACATATAACACGTTTCAAAACAATAAATAATAAAAAAAAATTTCTAATGCCTATAAATTTCATTTTAGATAATCATCATTTGAAAAAAGTTTTATTTTGTACATTTGTATCCTGTGATGTATAATGTTTTACAAAAATCTCAAACGCTTTGAACTTTCATCAAATTTATATATATTTCGATTTAAAATGCATCCATAAAAATGTCTGAAATAAAATCATAGATGCCTTTCAGATAGTTTCTTTAATTTTTAAACAAATAAATGAAAGAATGATAATTTTAAATGATATCAAACAATCATCCCTTACGTCAACTCATATACATTTTTTGAAACTGTCCTGAAATCGTTTTCCTTTCCTTTTTACAGCCTTAAATCAAGTTGACCCCTTACAAAACGTGTTCATTAATGAAGGTAAATTACAAATGCTATTGTAAAATTTGTTAAATGTCAACTTGTCGCTGTGTATCTTGTCGAATATCCATCAACTTGTCCGCTGTGTATCTTGTCGAATGTCCTTCACCTTGTCGCTGTGTATCCTGTCGAACGTCCTTTTTGTGTTTTCTTTGTGTTGTTTCTTTTCTTTGTTAATTGTGATATATTGTAATTCTATATATACATGTTTATAAACGTCGATTCATTCTCTACTTTATAGTAGAACTTCGATTACTCAAAGCTTTTTTCGAATTTCATTTTTTATTTTTATTCGTTACGTATTCTCAATTATTTGACATTCTGAACCAATTTAATTCCAAGTATTATAAAATCCGATCTATACAAAGGTTTCGATAATCGAAGTTTTACTGTATATTATATATCTCAGAAAAGGGTTAATGTTTAACGATTTTTGTGGAAAAAATTACCTTTTTACAAACTATAGCATGTTTGTCTCTTTTGCTGTATAGATGACTTATATACATAGTCTTAAGCAATCAGGATCTTTATAACAAGCATGGTTGTCCTTATTTGTTCACCAAAATGTGTGTTCATGTTTTATTCACTTTGTCTGCAATATGATATCACAGCACATGAAGTAACATTTGAAGCATTTATCATAAACGTTTTTGATTAAAAATATTTCTTTTCGTATTATGAGTCGAAATAAATTACTGCTAGAAAAAATAAAAAATAAAATCTATAATTTTAGTGTTGCCTATCAAATCAAGAAAGGCTTTGAATAAGTCATACAAAAAATTTTAAGCTTATCATGTCTCATTTTTTGTAAGGTACAATTCAGTACGTTTTGCCAAAGAGATGGGACAAAACATGTGTATTTTCTCGTTCAAAGTTATAAATACACCTTTAATTTGTTTAATTTTGTCAGGTGTTCAATTTACGGTAACCATCCAGTACAATTGTAATGAACATATAATGTCAGTATAATCAGAATGTCGTGCTATTATCAAAAAAATAAAAAAATAATATATATATATATATATATATATATATATATATATATATATATATATATATATACCATAGTCAATATCGATTTGAAAAACATTTAAAAAAACAACTGTTGGTGTACGTTTACCGTATCATAACCATCATTGATTTTATTCATGAATTTTGTTTGTAGTGTAGTCTTGTATTTTAACAATAACTGAATAATTTGGTCATTACAAACACCATTATACATTTGGCTGTTTTTACTTATAAACACAGGGAATATTTATTGTTGCTATTTTTTTAATAATAAGATGGAAGTGATAAAGCCGTCGTAATTACTCTAGTTTTTCAGTAGATTTAAATTGCAAATTTACGAAACTAATAAAAATTAATCCTTAAAAACGTCTTTGACAAATATTGGCTTTAAGTTAAATTTCTACAATTAACCGTTTAAAATTATCTGATGATAGTGAACTGTTTTTATTATAATGTCAATTCACCCGGTGTAATACTACGTTAAAATGATATGAAGAAAGTGATATTAGTGTATCATACTCGGCAATTTATTTTAAAACCATTTTTAACCTAATGATTTATTATTTTTTTTACATTTTAGGACCTAATGCAGGTGGAAACAGAATTGGTAACACGGCTGGTAGTCCCCTTTCTTTGAACAGTGTAAATGTAGCAAATTTTGATACAAGAACGTCGAGAGGTAAACATAAATATGTCATTTATAATACATGCATTTGATCCCTACGTCAAATAATTAATATTTGTACCCATATGATTTAATTTTGAAAACTAGTTTAATTAATGTTAAATCAACTTGTCCGGGTTAATTGCGTAAATTACAAAATTGATTAAATTAATTTAATATTGCATCAATGCACGTAAATTGCTGAATATAAATTTGAATTGTCTTCTTTTTAAAATGTGTTTTCTTACTTTTACTTTTTTAAATTACACCGAAACATAACTAGTTTAATGCCATATCTTCATTATCATTTCCTGGATGCTGTTGATTTCGTTATGATTTTCCATCGATAATAATCTTATAAATCGGATTCAATACGATTATAATCTCATTATTGTTTTTTCAACTTTTTGGACGGACATTATAGTAAATGTCCACTTGTGTTATAATGAGGCTCCAAGCCACAGTAATTATTACATAAGGTATTTGCATATAACAAACAAACGTATTTAAAATAACTGTTCTTTTTTAAAAAAGATTTTGCTTCTTGTATTTTAGGTCTTACACCCGGAAGTTCAACACAGTTTAATGCAGGCGTTCAAGGTTAGATTTAGAGAAAATAACGTAGCAGGCTAGAGTAATGCAGACTCTAATATCAGTGGTGTAGAGTAGTGTGTACTGTCTAACTTACTTGGATGATGTACTTGTCTTCACAAAACTTGTGAATTGTGTGTTGCATGACATTATACCACTACTGACAATACCATTTATATATTTTTCATCACACGAACAAGTGGTGTTTATATCGAAACTCCTTTGTGAACTTATTTTATAGTTACTTATTTTTACTGACAATTTATGTTTTATTTTACTAGAACAAACGATGTCTATACCTTATGCTCTTTAGTTGTAAATAACAATATAATTCTTAAATGATTGTTTACAATAAAAACAAATATATATTCAGATAATGTATTGCATAAGCACTTTTCAGATATACCATTACATTTCACAGAATCCTGTAGTCTTAGAAAGGCTAAATTTATATTTTTTCAAAAACAAAAAGAACAAAAAAGAGAAGATCATATGCGTTTGTTTTCGGTTTCGGTTTAAAAATAGATTGTCTAAGAAATTTATAACTTTAAAAGTAAAACCGTCGAGCTACATTTTATTTTTAAGATAGACATGTAATTCCGCAAATAAATGTTGAAGTTATTTTTAGATATGACATTTAACCTTTATGTTTCACAAAATTAGTCATTTCAGTTAAATCCCCGTATTTTCACTTGATATGGATTAGTTGATAAATAACTGCAATTCAGTGGATTGACTGCATTAAACTTTATTTGATCTAGATTTTACTTTCGGCATATCATTTACATTAACACGTTATAACCGTGCTCTTGGCTACAAATGTTAGTGTCAATCTATCTGTAAACGCATTTGCAATTTTTTTTATTTAAGAGAATATTCCTTATTGCCTGAAAGTCAAAATACTATACTGGATTACTACAATAGTACTTCTATATCACAAATTTTAAATTAACCATTTATTATCATAGAAAGTTTGCGTTTAATGTGTAACATTCAATAGTTGTACATGTTTTTAAATAATAGTAGATATTACCAAATGCATGCGTTAAACGATAACATATTAAATTAATGTAGTAATAAAAAGAAGGTCAACATTTTTAACCTCATCTTAGTTAAGATCTAGTTAAAGTTCAGACTTCATTTGTGCACTGTCAGTTGATTGTTTATTTGACGTTAACTAGGTACTAGGTACTTTGCAAATGTGCAAAATTTAGGTTGTCTGATTGAAAAAGTTGTAGCATCGCGTTGTCATTGTTTAACAATGAAAATAGTGCATTGGATAAATGTGTTCAGCGATTAGAGTCCCTTTTCACTTAAGAGCGTTTAACAGTTAAGACATATTGCTAGAATAAACACCATATAAACTTGATTTTAAAAACAATAATTTTTAAAAATCACAACTGTGTTACGAAGTGGTTGATTTAATTCTATATTATAGGCTTTATTCAAATTTGGCAGTTTTTTCTAACAAAAATGGAAAATGAAATGGTCATATTAATATAAAATCAGAGTATATATGTTATTCTAAGTGAAGTAGTTGCATTAAATGTTTGAATTTATTGTTGAACTACAAATGTTATTGACAAAATATTTTTTTGAAAACAATTTTTGTATTATTGTTATGGTTCATATAAGAATTCGATTGAAATAAAAAAAATAAAAAACTGTTACTCTTTTATTTTATATGAATGTACTCAAATGTAAATTAAACTTAGGTAAACTGCCACACTAGATCAACTGAAAGTATCCTAACACAAGGAGAAGTAGATGAAGAGACATAAACTTTTCGACTTTACCGGCTACAACTTTACTATCTATATGCTTTTTCTACAACGCACCTGCCAGTCATAACAATAACATGTACTTTATTTACCATTTCTGAGGTTAGCAAGCCTTCCAGGATGGCGTCATTCTTTAGGGTCTCTCTGTTGCGTTTGAGTTCCGCCGACCATAGTTTTACTGAAGTGGCACCTTTTGCTGGTGTTGCTACAATATCGGTATGGATATCTAAGGTGCTCTCATTATTTTGTTCATCTTAAAGATGTCAGGTGTCTTGTTTACCTTATATTGCAACTTCACTTATATAAACTGACTAATGACACTAGTTTCCAGGTACATGGCTTTAAATACTTAAAAATAGTAGGATTGAAAGAGAGCGATACTAACCTCTTTCAATACATGTCTCGCTTCATAACGGTAAGTCCTCGTATTTTCAATCAATAATTTCAGTTTGTTTAAATTGTATATGGTAAGGTCTGTTTTCGTGGCCGTTTATTTTTTTTCATTTGCAAGTCCATTTATCATGCATAATGTGTATTGAAACTTTAATGTATATATCTGATTCCATTGATTATACAAATGTTAATCTAAACGTTCCTTTGCAAAGAAGACGAAAGTGTCTCAATTTAAGAAATTAATTTTAAACTAAGGTTTATTCTCTCATGCATAGCATTCCTTACTTGGATTTGGATTTTTAAAATTTAACTTTTAAGTGTTTGGATTATGTTTTTTATCTATCAGACTTTTTGCCCCTAGTGTCACTCATGAGGAATAATTTTCCGAAATGTACACATACGGCACATCCGAATTTAACAGGTTTTTTAATATGCATTTACTACCCCGAGGCGGGTACCGCTGCTGATTGAGTAAAACTTCCCGAGATTATTCTTAACTCCGTCGGCAGTACTTTTTGATGTCAGAAAATATACTATTTAGCAAACTTTTTAGCCGTCATCATTTTTGAAATTCATTTAAAGGTAAGGTTTGTTCTCTCATGAAAACAATTTTTAATTGAGTAATGGTGTTAAACGTCTTAGACAAGAATATTTCACTTATATCGAGACGTCGCCAGCTATAGGCGAAAGTGAAAAAAATTTGCCGTGCGTTGCACTGGTGGCATTATACAGCAGGGTTCCTTATCGTGCTATGCCTTTCGTGAAACGGGACCTCGTTTGTTTTATAATCCCATCCGAAAGAACCGTGACTTTTATTTTCTAATGCCGAGCGCTTGATGAAAGAACAGTCACTAGCCATTTTCATGTCTTGGGTCAGACCCGATAAGGGTTCAAACCAACGACCTCCCACTTACGGAACGAGTACTCTTCCAACTGAGCTACTGGTCACTTTGGATACATGTATTTTCAACTGTTTGGCTGACGCTTTTATCTAACAAACTTTTCGGACCCTAGTGTCACTGATGAGTAATGTGCACATATGGTACTTATGTTTGATAACATTTCTGCAAAGCTTTATTACAATTTATCCGTAGATAAGGCAAACACAATATTTAAACATATGGGCAAAAGACGAATACATGTAGACGTTGCTTTCCTGTTCTTATACATATAAAAATGGAAAAGATATGTGTCTTCAGCTAACTTATTAAAACATCACATTGCAAAAAGTATATCAAACCTGATATTGAAAACAATCTTCTTCGATATTGCATATATTAAAGTAGTTTCTCTAATAAGATCTGTTCCATTCATGACACTTCACAAAATACAATAAAACATTTTCAGCATTGTAATGGAAATATGTCAATAAAATGATTTCGACAGTGTATACCATTTTATCATGAATCATTTTTATTTTTTCCACTAATTAGGTTTTTACCTACGGTTTCCAATTTGTAATCCAGCATATTTGGAAGTAAAAATTTGTGACGCCTGTTTGAAATGATCTTGAAAAAAGCATTAACAATTCCGATGAGGCTAAATTAAGAAACTTATCCACTTATCCTACAACATTAAATTAAAATTTTAATATGCTACATGTGCTCATTTCGAAAGGCCATTCCATAACAGTGGCACTGGAAAAGTCGATAGATTAAAACATAAGCCAAACAGTTAAAATGTATGAATCCAGAGTTCTAAAACTTATATTAATCCATATCCAGCTGAAACATTTTTGCATGAGGGAACAAAATATATACTTAGTTTTAAACACATTTAAAAAATTGAACAAAAACTCCTGTTTAATTTTGATGTGCCATATGTGCACATTTTGGAAATGCATTCCTTATTAATGACAAATTATTTCAAAACACACAAAAACACCCAACTGTCCTTTCTTGATTAAATTTAACAAACGATCTTTATAAGATCATCCAGTTTAGAGAACAGACGATCAAAAGTTGTGCAAGTTTTAATGAGAATAAAAAATGAAAAACAACATATACGGTGCCTGGAATTCTATATACTCAGCGCTAAAGAAACCAAGTTATTATGACTTAAAAACATACAGTCAAGATTAGTTATCAATACTTATTTGTTATCCAAGTATTACAATCAAAGTTGTATTAGTTAATCATCAATACACTTGTACAATATATATCAGAATAACCGAATATCTTTCAAATACAATTTCTAATAAGAGCTATGTTTTGTTAAGTAGAAAAAATCAAAACTTGTTTTCAGTTAACTCCTGCAAAATCGTTAGTTTTAAAAAAATGAGTTTCCACAATTGAATTAAAATGGCTGAAAGTAAGTGCGGAAGATTACGCTTTTTGTGAAAACGGACATGTTTCGACGATTGTGTGGAATTAAAATATAGGTTTGTTTTTAAATAAAAATGTAAAAAATTGGATTTTTTTTTACATGAATATTGAGTTATTTTTTCCTTATTAGGCCATTTTTATTACAGCAATACGTGTGACAAGACATTAATTGAACAAGTTATTTTTGAAGAAAATCAAGTTATAAAAATATTTGTAGTGACCAATTGAAATCTTTCAATTAATCACTACAAATATTTTTATAACTTGATACATATACGGAAAACTTTATTTTTATCCTATAAACGATTCGTGTTTAAAAAAAATGCTGGGAGTGCTGTAGTAAGTATTTTGCCATCGTATTTACTGACAAATATTTAGTAATTTGACTAATGTTGTTTTTTGTTTTGGTAAGTAAAAATGTTACTAAATGTTACTAAAACATTGTGAATGTTAACACTTTAAATGTAACCAGTGGGTCAAATTCTTTTTACGAGCTAGGATACTTTAGCAAAACAAATTTTGGTAAAGGAAACATTTTAAAATAAACATCATAATAAGCGCAATAAAGCAGTATCCATCATTGCAAAGTAATGGATTCAAAGCTATCTGAGTTCATATTTATTTACTGTGTTTAATTCGATTTTAAATTGACACATTTAGCAATAATACTAAAGCATAAACCACAAAGTAGTTTTTAATAGATCTATTTAGTTTTTTCACCCTCCAGAAATTTTCCAATACTTTGTCATACAACAAAAGATTGTAAATAATTAAATATGGAATGAATATTCAAAAATTTGGTAAATACGGGAAAAGTATTTAAACACGTAATAACACAGTTCTGACGACTTACAACAAGTCTTTACGTATTAAAGGTTGAAAAATATTCCTTAAATGATTTCTCAGATATTGATATCTCTAAGATATCTGTGAGATATCCCTTGTAAGTTTTGAACCCAGTAAATCATGATGAAGTTTTCAAAATCATTCAGGACAAATACCAAGACATTCACTAGCACTAAAATTAAATCATTAAAAACATTATGCAAGTTTATACGTGTTAATTATTTTTGACAACCCAAAGTATTAATATCAAATTTTCTTAAAAAATACCTTGTCTCGCGGTGGTTAAATGGTACTTTTTACATCTTGAATAGTGATTTTATTCAATTGAATTTTTCCACTTTGTTTTGAATCAATCGTTTTAAATTCTCGAAAACATTTTCAGATCGTATTTATAATACCGTATATACCTTTATGTTATTCATGAAATTAGATTTGTTATTTGTTAAAAAGAAATAAGAGATAGCAATTAGGAGCTCGAATCATGACTCTAGGTTAGTAAAACCGAAATAAATCAGGACAAATATACTGTCCAAACCTTTGTTACTTTGTTATTCAACATTAACACATTTGATTTACAGAAGAGACAATATCAAGTCGACGTGAGACTCCGATATTTGCAATTGTTCCTCTGAGTGGTAGAGCCAGTATATCAGATTTAAGGACTTTTATCCAGGGTATATCATCTAATAGTGAGTACCTTTAAACTGACACTACTGTATATCGTATCCAGGGTTTATCATCTTTTAGTGAGTACATTGAAGCTAACACTTCTGTATATCATATCCCGGGTATATCGTCTTTTAGTGAGTACCTTTAAACAGACACTACTGTATATCATATCCAGGGTATATCATCTTTTAGTGAGTATATTTAAGCTGATACTACTGTATATCATATCCAGGGTATATCGTCTTTTAGTGAGTACCTTTAAAAGCTGACACTACTGTATATCATATCCAGGGTATATCGTCTTTTAGTGAGTACCTTTAAAAGCTGACACTACTGTATATCAAATCCAGGGTATATCATCTTTAGTGAGTAACTTTAAACTATCACCGCTATATAACATATTTAAGGTACATTATCAAATAATAAGTACCTTACAAACTGTCACCGCTATTCATCATATCCATTAATATATAGATATATTAATATATCATTAAATAGTGAGAACCCTTCAACTGTCACTGACATATAACATATTCAAGATATATAACAAAAATTACGAATCATTAAACTGTCACCTCTATATTATAACCAGGGTACATCATCTAATAGTATTTAATAACCATTTATCATATCCATAAATATATAGATATATTAATATATCATAAAACAGTGAGTATCTTTTAACTGAGACTGCATAATAAGATACCAAGACAATATAATCGAATAATAATTATACTTTTTTAGTAATTGAGAATTATACCCCTGAAAACGTTTATTTAAACATTGAAAGCTATATATCTATAAATAACCTTAATACTTACTCTCTTACAAAATGTACATGTTAAAATGACCATGATACCAGCATAATTTATGTTGTTTAACATATAAAAATATAAAAAACATACCAGTCCTTGTCAAGATTACAATCCCAAAAACAAAGTAAAAACTTTGAAAGCTGGCAAATTCAGTAACACACGTGAACTTCCATCAAGGAACTGAAGCCGGGTGCCCAATTTCATGAGATCTTTAAACTGCTTTATTTTTCAAATCTTTTAAAATATAAAGTTAAACATTGATATACTCAAGGATATTGCAAGTCTAGGCTTATCAAGGCTCTTAAAAAGTTTTAAGGCAGTCATCACAATATTGTTTAAAAGTATGAAGTCACTGTATCAAAAGGTATACTGGATATATTTGACTTCCGATAGTTCCATGATCCTTTCATTCTCAAATTTGATTTTTCACGTGACGGACGTACCAGTAGCTAGCTCGACAGGAGGCCCTCACTCTTTCGGAGCACCCGACTTCATTTCTTTGATGGAAGTTCACGTGTATATCTAAATTGGCAAGTTTTCATAGTTTTTGCTGTTTTTAAACTGTGATTTAGACAAGGACTGGTATGTTTGTGCTTTATTATATAACATTTGTTTGTAAAAAAAGAGGGTTAATCGGATTGTAGTCATTGTATGATATTCGGTTACTAAAGATAGCGACCTTTGCGATTAAATGGATGACCTTTTTTGCAATATATAAACGAACATAAAAATTGTAGCTTAAGAAAAATATCTTTGCTATTGTTACAACAACAATAATATAGACTAAACAATTTGTAGCTGATATAAATGTATAAGAAAAAATTCGTACTACTTTGAACACAATAAATAACAAACTGGATTACAAAAGCACTTGAACCTACAACAGGCTCCATGAGTAATTTTGAAATTCAAATCATAATAAAAAGACTCGGGCTCTTTACATTTTCTATTTAGAAAAGGCTTGTTTGCTAGAGTGACAAGTTTTGCCATTTTGATTTGCAAAATTGTGATATTTTGGCCACTTTAATTTGTTACATTTGAAAAAAGATAATAATCTTTGTTGTATTTTGATAGATGTACCCGTGATAAGAGATGGAGTATTTCCTGTTGACACGAGTCCACGAGATCCACCCATTCCTCCACCAGTCGTAGTGCCAAATCCAAGTACAAGCAATACATCAACCACTAACAAAGATACAAGTGTTAGTGTAAGTATGCAGGAGATAGTAGGATACGTCACAAAAAACCCGTCTCCTTAAAGTGATGTACAGTTGCTTATTACACAATTCTAGATTATATTGTAAACATTAAATACTTCATTGCGATGATTGAAAACAAAAAACATTACGATTTTTTAAAAAAGAGATCAATTTTCGCGGTTCTTCAAAAAATATCATTTAGTAGGGGGATGAATTCGTGGTCATAACCATAGTTAATAAAGTTAACCACATGTTGTAAAACATCGTCTTATGTGTTCAGTGTTACCGACTTACTCTACTTATTTCACTCATGTCATCAAAACTTATCTTTCCTAAACAGTTATTTATTTTTTCCCTTGTTGAAAATTCTGCAAATTTTAACAATCTTTCAGTGAACTCTAAATAAAAATTCAGTAAAAACAAATTGGATATGTTCTATGTTAAACAGGTTCTCTATTAGCAACGTAAATTTAAATGATTGTCTCATTAACTGATTTTTGTCTACTTTCACATTTTAATTTTTAATATTGTCTTAAGTGGTCTTGGATTCTTATAATTTTGGAACTTTGGATTCATTAATTTTTAAATGCTTAGATTATTAACTTTTTATCTATCAGCTTTTTGGCGCTTAGTCACATTGATGAGGAATGATTTCCGAAATGTGAACATATGGTGTAACAAAGTTAACCAGGTATTGTTGTTATATATAAGATATATTTTTCAGATAGACGTCATTAATTTAATTTTTTCATTGTGTTTTTATTGCAGATATCTGTAAATACAAGTAATTCCGTTGGAACATTTGGAACATCGACGACTGCAAAACCGGTTTCTGTAGTTTAATAAAAAGTAGATGGATGAATTAAATAAATAGTATAAAAGAGAATGTAAAAACGTTTACTAGATTTAACGTGCATAAAGGATATGTAATGAAACTATGATTTAGTGAAACATATATCAATACTGTCATGTTAAATTCAACCATTTTTTAACAAGAAAGCACGAGGCTTTATAGAAAACGTACATTTATATGATTAATAGTGTATGGCATGGCAATCAAACAACATCATATAGCAACAAAAGACACAGAAGGTGAAAACAATGACGTTAATATATTTATCCAACAAATCTATGACGTTAATTTAATTGAAAAAATTCAAAGCATAACAACACGGGGATTTACTGCGTTTGACCATGCAAACAGTGTATGAACAATTTATGTCATGTTATTTAATTATACTAAGTTGATAGTTATACACTAAACAGTCAACAACCGCTTGCTATTGGTTAGACAAGACGGAAAATTATCTTCAACTGTTTGTTGCTGTTAGACAGTGCTGTATTAATTCAATAATTGATAATCATACGGTCGCCAGATTTTCGGGGAATTTATCTTTAATCTTTTTCTTTTCCATTTTTCAGACAACTTCAAGTTGATCTATATTATTATCAATCAATTTATCACACTCATTTCATATTTTCAAAAAAGTTACGTAGTCAATGATGGTTTTTTTTATTTCATCTAAAGTAAAAATGAAATAAAAATGTAATATGTGATTAGTTTTACAGCTAAGATAAAGAAGTAAAAATTATTAGTTTATTTGTTTTGTAACTGCATACATTGAGTTGTATGTCATTTGTATATTTAACATGCATAGTGTGGCCTAACAACTATTCAATTTCCTAGAAATACACAGTACATTAATTTTTAATCATTTATAGATATCTATCGGAAAGCTTTGGCTTTTCAAAAAAATAAGCAATCGTTAAGGCAAAGGAAATGAAACGTGATTAAATACGAAACAGAACCCTACTAAATTTATTTATTCCGGGACGTATATTTAAGAGATAATGTCTAATGCGTTAGGCCAAAGATCGCTGGTGGCTCAGTCGAAAAGCATTTGCCTCGAGAGCAGGTAATGCATAAAACTCCACAATTTGACATACTGTTATCTTGACCCTGTATTAAGAAGTCGAGGTAGGATGAAGGAATGGTATGCTTTATCAGAAATTAGATTCAACCTGTTTTAGTAAATATATTTATTTAAAAAAATTGAATTTACTTTAGTGTCCATTATCTGTTCTCCTTCTAACATTTATAACATTTTAAAGACACCAAAATGATAAATACATTAAATAAATTAATCTCTACAACAGAAGATAAAAAGTAAAAAAAAAAGTCTTAAAGCGAGTTTAAATATAAAAGTCGTAAGTAATACAAAATCTTTTATCGAGAGATAACAAAATTGTACTGAATACCTAACATTTATAAATCACTACTTTTATCATAAAGATTTTTAAGAAGCATACAAACCAAAACAAATATATATAACGCTAAAATGACGTCGTTCAGCACAAGTATTGGTAGTTGTTTTTTTACAAGGAAAGATTATTCAACAGAAATGAACAGGATAACTTTACGTCTTACAAATATTCTTCAACCGTATCATTGGATTAGATCTGGTGTCATTTTGTTTATAGTCCGTGGTTTCAATATACGCATGCGTAGTAAGTTGTCTTGCGAGGGTTTACATACGGCAAGAAAATTTTGTTCAGCTACATTTTCTTTTGTTTGAATAAAGAATGGGTGGATGAAATTGTGTACAAAATAAGACTTATCGTATATCAATATATTCCAAGGTTGCATACATTGAAGCTTTATGTATATACATCATGTAAAACGTGAAGTAAATTAACCAAAAACTTTGTTTGGTATTCTATTTAATTTTTGCAATTTCTCTTAATGCATTGAACAAATTAGGAAAAAAATCCTTTAAATGTCCATATGCATATTGTTTGTTTATGTAATGAGCTTTTAAAATTATTGTGTTAATACTATAAAAGTGGAATAAAATTGAAAAACAAAACAAATAAAAATGTAAATGTTTTCTTTTTTTATTAAAAAATTAATCCCTCTGTTCCATAATCTTGTCATAAATCTTAGTTTGACCTGAATCAACAACAAATCATGTATTACGTGAACAAACAAAAAACAAATATTCAAACATAAATAACAAGCTGTTAAAGTAACATCAATATGATGCACGGCCTGTTACATTTACATTCTCTACAGTACATAAAGGAGAATAACAAAACATTACAAACTACATATGTAGGCAAATAACAAAAATATTGATGTACTAATTCATATGAAAATATATTATATATTACGATTAAGTATTTGTGTTAAACAACAAGGACTGGATGAATTAAATTGATTTAAAACTTTTGAGCACGATTGTACAAACACATTATTTTTGAGCACATTTTTTAAACCTTTCATGTTTGAGCAAGTTTATATACATCAAGTTTGAACACTTTTGTATAAACCTTTCATGTTTGAGCAAGTTTATATCACCGTATCAAGTTTGAACACTTTGTATAAACCTTTCATGTTTGAGCAAGTTTATATCACCGTATCAAGTTTGAACACTTTGTAAAAACCTTTCATGTTTGAACAAGTTTATATCACCGTATCAAGTTTGAACACTTTGTAAAAACCTTTCATGTTTGAACAAGTTTATATCACCGTATCAAGTTTGAACACTTTGTATAAACCTTTTCTGTTTGAACAAGTTTATATCACCGTATCAAGTTTGAACACTTTGTATAAATCTTTCATTTTTGAGCAAGTTTATATCACTGTATCAAGTTTAAGCATGTGTTTCAATTCAAAAACTAAATATTTTGATAATTTTCAACGTTTTGAAATAATTTTTTGTATAAACCCTCTCTAAAGTTTGACGATTGTAATAGATTAAAAACTACAAGAGGTTAGCATATATGTATAGTTCTCAATGTAATATTTTTGATACATGATTTTAAAAAAACACAGTTGGTAAATTAGTGACCGATTGGCACAATAGTTTTGGATCTAAATTGAAAGGTTCTGTTAGTCTTGTTTGAGATCTGTCGATTATTCAACCGGATATGAAAGTTTTCCCTGCAGTTTGGCGCCTCTCAAAAAGTACTTTCATATACGTCAAAAGACGACTTGTAACGTAACGTCCATTTACGCTTGTTGAAAAGCGCAAAAGCAAGCTGGGTACATGTCAAGATTTACTGCTCTTATTTAAATTGATTGTATGGTGAAATGAAATTTGCAATGCTAGACATACGAAATATTACAATGAATACTGTTGCTGAATCTGTGGAACATGGAGATAAAACCTAAATTTATTTTGAACTAACAAAACTCATTTGACAAAAAGGTTCCTTTATACACAATTTTATAAATATTGCAATGAAAATCCATCTTATCTTTAAGCTTAAAACTGATAAACTGTCAAAATTTTCATTCTTCCACATATTCTAAGACATTCCCATTGTAATAGAACTTGTATACAATGTATTTAACATATTATATATAAAAACAGTGGCAGCTTAAAAATTATCAATATAATTATAAATCCATTTTGATAAATAACCATATTCTGTCAAAGATCTTCATTTATAATTTCTGTTCTTTTAGATTTATTATTCTTTTCAAATGATTAACCTCTGCATGTACCAACAAAATCATTTCTCTGAAATAAAAAAAATATTATATGATAATTGCGACTTCTGGACAAAAAAATCAAAACTTAAAGGACATAAAGATTGCTAAAATTGAAACAAAAATAAATTGAACTTGATAGATAGTGCCATTTTTGCATTTGAATTATCTATGAAAAAATAAAACTCATTCACTTGCACGTGACGGGTGTAGCTAGCTAGACAGGAGGTACTTTTCTTTCAGAGCACCCGGCCTCACTTCCTTGATTGAAGTTCATGTATATTACTAAATTTGTCAGTTTTCAAATTTTTACTTTGATTTGGGATTGTGATTTAGACAAGGACTAGAATGTTTGTGTTTTATAGGTAAAACAGGTAAACATGTACTGATTTTGAATCCATACTTAATGACAGTAGGATTTAATGTGTGATGAAGATTAAAAAAACACACAAATTCATCGTTTAATTACCTGCATACCCGCCTAGCCATTTTAACTTTCTTTTATTTCTTTGCAGGAGCTGGGGGAACTGAAAAGTAATCAAAATAAATAAACAATATTATTTATAACTTACTGCTCGTTTTAAAATTAATGAGAAGGCACTGAACGTTGTAACATTACAGAAACCACATTGTTGTACATTATTTTTGCCATTAAATGTGCCCAATGCTACGCAAAACTCGAAAATTTGTTCAGCGATCTTTTATGTGCTTGTATAACTTAAATTCTATTGGACTGATTTTATTTTGTATCTACGATCCCATGGTTGCATCAGAAATTTTCTTCCTTAAAACCTTTACTGTTTTGTCCTTATTTACATTTTGTTCGAATTTCCAGGCTTTCAATATTACATTCACTACATGTTCTTTTATATACAAACTTTTACATTTGAACAGAACAAGTACTAATTGTTTTTGACTGTCGTAATATTTTTTAGAATTATAATATAAAGTTTGTACATGCATAAATAAAATCAACTAAAGATTTGTTTAAAAGCGTTTAATGTATCTAGACATACTTTTCTTAAACTAAAGCTCCTATACACCATCATTTTTAGAATTTAAAAAGTACACAGCAGTTACTAACAATCCAACATATCGAAGTTATCTATATCTGTATAGCTTAAGAATATACTTGATATACTTACGTGGTATTACGATTCCTTGGTTGTTACTCTCTGGCATAAATGAACTTGTGCCCCAAAGACCTAAGTTTACATTGACGTTATTGTTACCTAGATTTTCTGCGTTAGCAAACACAAAGACGGTTAATACAATACACAAGCAACATGTACACAAACAAATAAATACACGTATATTATATTGTCACATACAATGTTAAATGCATTCAACGACTACTATTTTACAAGTAAAAAATAAGCTTTATATAAGTATTCAAAAGGAAAGATTGCTCTTATATTGAATAGAAGTAGGATTGTTCTATAAAATAAGTGTGCAAGACAAACACAAGTCAACAATGTAAAGCATGCATGCAGATTAAAGCAATTAAAAAGATCAATAAATCTAACTATTGTTTATTACCCTGGTGTATTATAAGTATCTATTAACATAGCTGCATTATTTTCTTTGGTTTCAGTCAAAAAATGTTGGTTTTTTAATATTTTATTGTACGAGATCTGTTTACATATCGATTTAAGGAAGGGTGTCTGAAGAGAATTTATTCTAGTTCAATACATGGGGGAATTCAAATTGCTGAAAAAAGTTTCATGACTGCATTCCTTATTCTTCGTTTAGCTATTTCGTGTTTTTGGTTGTCTAATCAAGATTTATATTATATATCTAGTTATATATTGTATAGTTCACCTTCTTATTTTGTGAGCTCAATTTTAAGTTATTGTAAATATAGCTTTTTCTTGGTACTTACTCTCCCTGTCATCTAGCTCCCTTTCTAAAGCATCTATCATTGTCTTAATACTTCTACTATCGGCTTGTCTTAAATCAAACATATTGTCTGTAAATTCAACAGTATGTTTTGTTTAGGAATTACATAAATTAGTCTTATCTTAAAAATAACTCTAAAACCTTTTGATCCAACACCTGAATGCAAGGTGTTTCGCATATTTTATAATTTTTAAAAGTTTTAAAAGATTTTTTTGTGTTTTGCCTACTTATCTACAGTAATAAATTAGGTTTCCATGGAAAACCTTTTCTATTCGTTAGTTAAATAAATATGACGTTATGCACTAGTCACGTTACAATTTAGGTCATGCCAATGATTTTAACGTGACACTATGCTTTTGGGTACTTGTTTGGAATTATCGAAACGTTTATGACATTTGCAGCTTTCTAAATATTTAAATTAAAACTTTTATGGATTATTGACTAAATAGATATGTTTTATATTGTTTAAAAAAGTATTGTCTTCTCAAATATCCATAATTTGATCAAAAAGTGTAACTCGGGATGCAATGTAATGTTTGCTTGTATTAACTAGTACAATCAAATCATGGTCACATCAGTTCAGGAGTTATTTCCAAAGAGTGCTACTTTAAACTGTTCTAAAATGTTGTGCACATATTAAAGAAAGTGTCGATCACGCGTTACACCCCGTTTTCCCCATAGATTATTATGGTACATATAAAAGCAGATGACAAAAATAATTGCAATCAAAAGGGTACTAATTACAAAACTACAAATTAAAACAAACAATTGGGGAAAATACATCGACTAGATTAGTTATCGAACTATTAATGTACAAAGTGCTATCTTTAATACATATATTTACTACCCATATTGGTTTTTCGTTTGTTTAGTATTGTTTAAAACTTAAGTTGTTTAAATTAATAACGTATTCAAAAGTTCCCTATTCATTTAACAAAAGTTGTAATTACATGTTTTTAACGAAATTTTGAATGTACTATAAGCTTCCAAACACGATTGTCACTATCATATCAGTTTATTAAACAGTGAAAAAGAACCTTTAAAAAAATAGATGAGCATGAGAGAGATCTACAGAACTTGTAAACCGCATTTTAAATATAAAAAACACGAGACAGTCTGCACTTTTTAACCCAGGCAAATATATTAAAGATAGCACTTTCATATACAAGGGTAATATAAAGATATTAGCTTATCACATATCTACAGAAATACCATCAAATAAAACTACATTGGTTAATAAATTTCTATCATAAAAAAGTAAAACGTACATATATAATTTAATCCATTATGTTAATAGTAAAATTTGCAAACAACGAAACAGCACAAAAATAAACGAATACAAAAAAAAA
This sequence comes from Tegillarca granosa, assembly GCA_029721355.1. Lineage (NCBI taxonomy): Eukaryota > Metazoa > Mollusca > Bivalvia > Arcoida > Arcidae > Tegillarca > Tegillarca granosa. Next base: position 393,151 of record JARBDR010000107.1, read on the forward strand.
AAAACAAAAAAAACACAGGAACATAAAATTATATTTAAAAACCCATTGCACATAAAATATGTGTCATTATAAAACTTACCTTGTCCTAAGGGTTCCTTGCTTGAATATTAATAATTCTTTGTTGTAATTTGGTTAAAACTTATTGTCGACATTGGAGTTTTTGGTTAAAGCCTTAAAATTCGTGTACCCTGTTTTGCATGCAATCGAGCTGTTATAAGCCCACATAAAATATAAAATATATCGAAAGACTTTGTTTTATGTCAATGCTATTTCAATTTTGAATGAAATTTATTAAAAAAAAAATGACGAAAGCGGGCGTTTGGATTCTAATCAGGAAAATATTTATAAAATATTAGCAAAAAATACAAGTAATGTTTTATTCCAAAAACAAATAACTTTATATGTAACTGGTGAATATTAAATACCATAGACAATCAGGACACCAAATAAGTAACAAATACGTCAACCCACGATTTGTAACCGTCTTACCTTTTAAACGTAAACGATATTACTAACATCGATACGAACGCAATTATCGAATGTACTTATGTTGTAGCTCATTGCTTAGTCGTAAAATTACGCTTTTTCTTTCTCGTACCAATCTTCAACCATACTTACCTGCTGTTGTAATACTTTTTGTTATATCTTGGCTTTGTGTTGATCCATCAGCTAATATACCATCTAGTGTTGATGAAGCCACTGTTATATCTGACGCTGAAGCTGAGCTTTTTACATCTACTGTATTTGATGATGTAGATACTGGTATAGTCGTGTCTATGTTAAAAAAAGATGAAACATTTAATGTCTTAAAGCTAAATGTGTATTTAAATATTCATATTCAGCTAATTCATAAATAAAACTAATTAATCATCTTTTATTGAATAATTCTTTAAAGGCTTTAATATCTACTAAATACAGGCGTTTTTACAATCAACTCTTGAAAACAGACTGTGAAATATTCTGTTTAGGTAACCAGTGATTCTTAATTTTTTTTTATCTTAGTGCACAGAGTTATTCTGGCATATTGTAATTAACATCACCCCTTCACGTTTAAAAAATGTATATTATAATATCAAATATTATTAGATTCTGTTCAACATAAATAATTATTTGTGACAATATAGAGAAATGAACGTTTTCAGGTATCCGATGTAAAAGCGAAAGCAAATAGTAAAGTATGATATAACATAAAAAAATACTTAAAGCTAAAATGATTTTTGTGAAGCACAGCACAGCGGTAAAAAATCAATATATAAAAAATAACATGCACAGTAAAACAAATATAATGCCAAACAAATTCTTAATAAAGCTGCAAGCAAGAAAGAAACCGTTTAAAATCCCTTACGCAGACAATACTTACCGCAGAGACGAAAAGCGATGATTATATATGGGATATTTTTGCTGTTTACTCGTAGAATGTATTCATTTTTATTTTATTTTATAGTTCCTTATTTAAACATTCTGATAATAAGAAAGATATCCTTATATTTTTACTGTAAATTATTAATTTCTTTTCTGTAGAAATTAAACAGAACAATTTCTATATGTATAATGTCGCTAATTCAAAGGAACAATATAGTTAAAGACTGAAAGTGGAAGATTTTATAACCAAGCAACCTGATTATATAATCCATAGTCATTGATTGGGATATTTGCAAATTATTAAACTAAAAAAATAATAATAAAATAAATAATTAAAATTTACATGCCTACGTATCTTTCAAGTTTACAATTTACGATTTCAGTTGTGAAACTATGGCACAATACAATGTCAGGACCTACAAGTTTTTAGAAACTTCTCGCAATAATTCTCATTTCTATACAAATAATTTGTACATTATTAAAGAAACACATTACACTTTCTTTGGCAAACTGCGATATTCCAATGCAAATGTCCCATGCCTATAAAGCACCGAAGCGTACAAAATCCATGCTAGCACATAAATAAAAAAGGTTAAGTATTTTACCTTTGGATAAAATATCAGAATCTGTAACAACTCCTAAAGTATTTAATGTTTTATGGCGGGTATTGAAAAGAATTCAGCCAAAGTAGGTATTCTTTCATTTAAAGTTACTTCGGTGTTTGATGCTGCTGCTACCCCTTCGAACATAAGAGACAAACATTATCTCGTCTGCGTTTGATACGTTTCTAACTATTATGAATAGGGCTTGTGTACTCAGATGTAAACGGTTTTCCTCAATCTGACGTCGTCAAACAGATGTTACCGCCAATTTCGTCAAAATCTAAATAATGTTGTGACATCATTTGACGCGCTTTTAAACAGGGTGATTGTTCTGTTAACCTGAATTTGCGCTTTTTACATAACTGGACCCTATAAACCTTAACACTCCTCTTACTAGAAAATTTTAATGAACAAACAGAAGAATAGTGAACTGCAGAGAAACATTTCAAGACATTATTAATACTAATCATGGCTTTAAGTTTTCTAATAATAGAATGCAGATAATACATTAAATAGTTTCTCGTACGTTTAAATAATGTGGATGAAAAGTTATATTTTAGTGTAAATATTTACGTAAGCTTCAGAAAAAGAAGAGATAAATTGCATTTTATTTTTCCTGTAATACTACATGTTCGCACAAAAAGCCAAGAAAGTTATGCAATGTTTACAATGTGGCATGATTCAAAGTTTTAATTTTGATACATATGGTCACCTTTTCAAACAACAAAATGGCTCCCTTTTCTTTCTGATACCATTTTAAATTTTTCCTTGTATTTTATATTTTGGTCAAGATCATTTATAGATATGTATGTAGTATTTTCTATGCAACTTTTATTACATGAATTGATATTTAAACTATATAAAAATGATTTATTCTTTTTTAACAGTTTATTTAACTTTGGATTCATTTAATGTTCAACAGTTTAGCTTAGTGTTTTTCATCGTATCAAACTTTTTGGCCCATAGTGTCACTAATGAGGAAAGATTTTCCGAAATGTGCACATATGGCACGCCAAAATTCAACAGGTATTTTTGTTTATATATTATTGAAAAGAAAGAAGAAATCGGTTTTAACTAAAATGATCAGAATCAACTTTAAAAATATAGTATAAACTATGATTTCTAAACAACCCCGATTTAATCTACAAGAAATGAAGTATTAATAAAATTGTCAAAACATTCTTATTTAACAAAACATTCAAGAAATATTTACGCTTGTACAGTACCGTAGCAGTGTAGACTTTTTTACGAATAGTTCATGAAATTTGTATTAAGATAACATTTCGTGTGCAATGAAGAACTATAATTACCTCAGAAAACCACCAACTTTAAGCAAAAAACTTTTAAAACTTTTTATCACTTGGTTTTTAATAAGTCGAATTTGAATTTTGAGTTAAGCGGCGCTGTTATCCGTAAACCAACCTACTGGATTTAGTCATTAGGTCTAGCGGACACCCAGATCATAGAAATACGAAACCAGTTTTACCCAGGCAGAGACCCTGAAAATACTTCAAGACCATTGATTTAAATGCAGGAACATTCTTTTATTTGTAATTATTTTTTATCTTGTTTTGTGTTTTTAATCTTGCATTAGTTGACTTCTGTTAGATACAATTATTGTTTATTGTAACGACCGATTTATTTCCGAACTATTATTGTATTATCACATGTTTCTGATTGCTGAATCACATTATGTTTGCAAATTTTTCCGTATATATGTAGTATAAATACCGGGGCATTATATCGTTGATTGGATAATGTATTTTGTATTTTATTTAGAAAAACTAGGTATGCTTTGAAAATTAATAGTAATTCACTGCTTTTTAAAAAATAAAACTATTGAATATACCGTTTTTTCGTAAATACGTGGCAGCTGACCGTCTATGAATACAAGCAAATTATATTCAGCATCCGCAATGTACAATTTTAGAAATGATTGTTTTTGATTTTTTGATGTA
>JARBDR010000107.1:397172-429672 GCA_029721355.1 Tegillarca granosa
AGGACCTGAATTATCAAATTTATTTTAACTCTTTGCAGGCTGAAATAAAATTGAAATAACGATCTATTGCTATAAATAAGTTATAAATTCTACTTCGGCCTAAGACCACACGTTAGCTCATCTAATCCTCTCCGTCTTGTTATTTATTATTTATATTTCGAGGTGTCGGAGAAACTTATAAGCTATTTTACGTGTAATAAAACATAGTTCTGAGGTAAGTTAGAGTTTCTTACTTTTTTATATCTGTATACTCAAGTCCTATTTGTTCTACTCAGTTGTCGAGTGGTTTAAGTAGATCACAGAGCCGCCCACGACTTTGTTTTTTTAATTTACATTGGCGACATCTTTAAGTGAGAAAGTTTGTCAGTAAGCTTACCGATGGTTGGTGGTTTTTTCAGGCCCTGTCGGTTTTCTTCACTATCTCTGATCTAACTTCGATTTTTTGATATTGGCCGTAACACCCCATTACTACTTTTAACACCTTCCACTCCTTCACAAAAAGAACTTTAATTAATCATGGGTGGTGCTCTTAGAAGCCGAGTTGTCTTAAGCGTCGGCCTGAGTCACTGTATTACCAAACGCTTAGCACCTTATCAGGAAACACTATACAAACACATACTGTAAACTTAATATTAACTTTCGCGTTATGGACTATAGCTGGTATCTGTTACAGTACCTCCGTAAACAAAGTGTTGACTGTGTGTTAATACATAATTACACACGTTACTATATGGAGTATGTATTAGTATACCACGCGATATTAAACCAATTACGAACAGATGATGTATATTCACTAGCGTTTGGTGTTTGTTATATTGTTAAGGAACATTTCACACAATAATGGATCGTTAAGTTTGATTGTTTTGTTTTGTGGTATATGATATTCTTCTATGGAAACTTACAAAGCAAATTCAATTTCGAGAATGCTGCAGATTTACATAGTCAATCACTAAGGTTTGCTTTACCGAGATACACGCCAAGGAAAAAAAACTACCTCCATTATTCAGGATAGTAATAGTTTTAAATCGATTTTGCATAGAGAAAAATGGCTGGTCGGTTGTATTGTTGTTTAACCGCACATCAGCAATTTTTCAGCTACTCATGACGAGTGTAAGCTTATTAATCTCTTAGGTGGGTCTAGGTTCGAGCTTACCGAGTCAGATAACCGTAGACCAGCATATTACCCCGCAGTCACATTATCCTTGTACCGGGCCAAACTGTCGATTCTCTGTCCTCAAGACTAAAAAGAAATATATCATATTTTAGTCTTGGTTTTTCACGGCCGTGGTTCGAGCTCACAACCCCCTCCCCACTCTCGAAGCGGACGCACATTAGTCTACCGATGCTGACGATTGTCAATGAGAAAAAATAATGAGATTGATATTGTGAATAACGCCTAGTATTAAATGTAGGCGTTGGCATTGTTTACAACGCCGGCTGACTTAACGTCGGTCTGACAGTTATTTGTTTCTGCCCCTTGATTTATAACACTCTGGGCTGTGATAAAATAAATCGCAAACATAATATACCTCATCCTGGCACCTTGAAACATTCCTGTATTTATCATTGCTGGGCAAACTACAGTTGTATGAACCCCCGTATATCCTGAAAACTTCATTTCATACTGCAGAACCTCTGTAAATCCAATGACGCCAAATTTAGAAGACGAGTAGTCCCCTAGCTTGCTAATCCCGGCTAGTCCTGCAGAACTTGCTATGTTGACAATGTGACCATGGTTTTGTTTCATCATATCAGGTAGGAAAGCTTTAACGGTCTGTTAAAGAAAATTATAGTTTAATTATATAGTTATAAAAAGATTTTTATATTGAAATATGTTTGGTTCTTAAATCAAAATGAATGTCTAGGATTCGTTTCATTTCAGTATTCAGTGTCGGGTATTTTAATTTGTAATAAAATACAAATAATGAAAAGGTTTTCAAAAATAAGTTACGCAGAAAGAAACGCTGCATATTTAAATAAAACATCGTCTTCAGATTGATTAAAGATGTCTTATTTTTTAAAATTTCTATTTATTTTTTTATCTGTTAATTAATTAATTAATTTATCTAAGTTTATTTTTTATTTGTTAAAACATTTTGGTTATACATGTACTATTCTTCAAATGATACTTAGGTAGATTAAAATGCGGTCGCCATGGGGTTCGCTGTTTTTTTTTTAAATAAAAATTTTGTATTGTTATTACCAAACTGAACGCGTCATTTACTGTAAGTTGTAAGAATTTCAGTAAGTAACTCCACCTTGTATAAATTATTAAAAAAATATTTCAAGATATAAATGAATTTTGCAGATTTTTTGGTTAAGGTTTACTTGGCAAAATCTATCAGTTTTGTGGCATTAATTAACTCTTAATTATTTGGTGAAGTAACAATTTTGATGCGTCGGTATATTGAGCTAAAAAAATCACATATCCCGGATTTTGAGTTTTCCTCTCAGCGGTTAGTTTAGGGATGTTGGAAAAACCGGAAACAGAGAAAACCACGGACTTTCGGCAAACAAATTACAAACCTTCTTTCACAAGGATCTGTCCAGAGTTAGATTAGTTTTATGTCTTTCTATGGCTTAAGGATCGCATCTTCCCATTTGAGTTCGAATCCAACTCATTGTTATGATGTTATTGAAAATGTGTCAGTTCGATTGATAGAGGTCGATGGTTTTTTTCCGGGAACTCAGGTTTCCTACACCAACTTAGAACTGAATGAACGAATCTTGACTGGGGCGTAAAGCACCATTACTACATTCCACTCCGTTACTTAAGTGTAATTATACATTAATTGTACAATCGACCACCATGCCGTTTCTTGATTTATAATTTATAATTTTGCTCATTTTTTGCCTGTATGAAATATATAAACAGAATATTAGATTAACATTCCAAAATCTTTCTTTTAACAAAGATTTTATACACCAAACTATGATATTTTATAAAAAAAAAAAAAAAAGTTGTTGTAATCGAGTGTATTAGTAGAATTAGTCATATTTTTAAATTAATCTAAAAAATAAAAAACAAAAAATACAGAAATATTGCCAATTCCATTTTTCTGTAAGACTATGATTTAAGTTGTCTATTGTCCATTTATATATATAAGGTTGCCATGGAAGGCATTCAGGGGGTTGGGGGTTGGTTTTAACGTGTATACGTACCCAGAATAACGATAACAAGTTGACACGCATCGTTTTTTTCGATAAGATGATCCGAACATTCGAGGATGGATCTACCGCTAACTATCCCAGCATTATTATAAGAATGGTTATCTCGCCAACTTCCTGTTTAACTAACTTAGCAGTTTTATAGACATCTTCTCGGTTGCTAAATATTAAGAATACCGTTATTAATCTCGAGTTTTTTAAATTATTATTTAATATAAGAATCGCACTTACGATAAGTGCTCACATCTCAAGACGTTGTTTCCGGTCGTTCCTCTCTTTTTCGCTCCCGCTCGAAACCAAACAACAGTTATATTATCCGTTAAACTGAGTTTTAAGAAACAAACTGTAATATTATGTTCAAAAAAAAATAATAACGTGTTTCAAAATGTTTTATTTATCTAATTATTTTAAATACATGTATAAATAAACAATATAGCGAATCAAATTAATTTGTCATTGTTTTTCATTTACTGCAAATTTTCCAAACTAAGCATTTTTACGACTATGATTCATGTCATAGATATTGTACGTGATAGTGCAGAATGTAGGTTAAAAAACTTAAAAGAATGTTTTCATTTTCGTTAAATTCGTTTAATAGAACAAAGGTAGAAAGAATACACCAAACAATAGCCTAAACAAGGAAGAAAAAGAGAGACATGTTCTCAAATGCTTCAGTTGTTTTTTCCGGAACAAAGTCCTTAATAAGATTTAATGTTTTTAAATATTTACCTGACGTCACATGTATAGGTAAAACAATGGCCGCCCATAGCTCTAATGATAGCTGCTGTTTCTTCATTGTTCTGGGAATTAATGTCCCACAATACCAATGTCGCTCTAAGACCACTGAATTGAGTCGCCAAACTCCGTCCTAAACCACTTCCGCTTCCGGTTACAAGAATAATGTCTTCACTCACGAATTTTTTTGATTGTGGAATAAAGAAACGATATATTGATTGAATAATTACTAGTATAAAACGCTTAATGCTAACAAAAACCTCTTTAGAGAAAACAGATTCCCTCCTTACAGGTTCCGGTGTAAAACTATTCATAGCCCTAGCTTAATTTCATGTGAATGTAATGTTGACTAGCGTCCACAATCGATATGTATGGAGATTTTCTAATCAGTTAACGCAAAAACTGTTCTTAAAAACTTTAAATTATGCTACTGGTATTGAAACAATATAGTACCAGTATTAGCATAGATATCTAATATATGATATAATAACAATAAATAAACAAACTGATAATCACTATACACTAACTACGCTGTATTCAAAATCCCGATAGATGTTCAGTAAGAGTTTGCGTTATGAAGGGTTTGGCAATAAATCATGGTCGGCTTATTAAAAAAATAAAATGGAATTTTTGAACTTCAAAATAATATGGCGGTACGTATATCTATTTAGGGACATACCAAATTTTACTGCTCTCAGTATGAACGAAGGCAAACCGTAAAGTTATACGTCAGGGGAATAACTTGTTCCTGACCCCGTCGCGATGATTCTTTAGAAAAAATTATATAAAAGACTGACATGGTTAAAAAATTCCGTTAATAAATATAGCGACTTGTGCTGAACTGGTAATGCAACTTGAACCGTTCAATTTTTATATATATGATATAGTGTTGGTCTAATGTTGACAATTATACATGCAATTTTATCTGCATTGGTTTGCACATAGTAGCTTTTATCTATATTTAAGTGCGGGTTTCCATGTCCCGGTGGTTTTAAGCACGCGCTTAGGGATCTAGATGCTTTTTACAACCTGGTTATGCAAAATAAGAGCAATCCGCATGTTCTAAAAGAATTGACGATTTATTTGGAAAAATATGTTTCACGAATTGTTTCACACAATAGTACAGAAACTCTTTGGGATCCGTAACAAGAAACTTCATTTCAATCAGTCACCGAGGCCGCTAAAAGATTGGGTTGTGTTATAGAAAACCGGTTTTAAGAATTTTTCTAATTTTACTTGCAATTTTTTCATGCCTTTTCTAAACACATGAATCAAGAGTAATATACTCACTGTAAGAAGGATCTTAGGTATTTAAAAGAAAACCATAATGCCAAATATAACCGGCGTTTTGCGATAGAACTATCGAAATCTTTGTTGGCAAACTAGTCGGCAAATTCTAACTTAATTTATACACTTGCTAACAAAACAAGACTCTAATCTTGTGAATAAAAACAGATATTGTTTTGTATTTCTAACCTAATGAGCCAAATTTATATCTTTACATTTCATTCCGGCCTTATTTTCACTTTAGTTTAGCCATTTTCACGAAGTTTCAATTCATATTGTTTGTGATTAATTCCAATTAAACAATACTCTTATCAGTCACAGACGTCAGGTATATCAGGTAAGCAGAATAAGCTAAAAAGCCGATACATGTAAAATGTTTTTCGTAAGTTTACTTTATAAGACAGTATTGATTAAATTATATACAACGCATGTCAACACATGCAACTTCTGAATATATATACATGTATATATATATATATATATATATATATATATATATATATATATATATATATATATATATATATATATATATATATATTCACAAAATGAAAGTTTATAAATAAATCATTTACATTCGTGAAGTCTTTCAACTTTTAAACCCAGGACTTAAATTATTTATTTTTATTTTAAAATTTTATTTGGTGTTGATTTTCGTAAATTCCACTCATTATGAGATCGTTTCTAATTACGGATCTGACACTATAAATAATAAAAAACGCACATGATTAACATGATTGTAGCTGTTGACGCAATTTTCCGATCATGTGACCCACGTAACAGTCATTAACTTGCGTAAACTTGATTTATAAGTTAAAACACACAAATTCCAGAAAATAACCCTTCCTTGAATGAGTTATGACATCGTCTGTGTTAAATGACGGCGAAACAAAACCAATGAGAATCACCTTCAATCAAGCGTTTAATTGACTTTGATATTTTTAACGTTTGATGAATTTGCGATGTCATCGTAGGTTAAGGGTTCTGGTTGATCCAGGGTAAACCGAGTACATAAAAAAAAAACTCGGATATATTTGTTTATATCGTAATTGCATATTAACTTTGATTGATATTTCTGCGCACATAACAAAAGTTGGTTCTGTGATTGATTTGAAGTGTTGATGTACACATCACTCCAACATTACCCTTTATCTAATTTATTCATTAGATCTTTCTGATTTTATATCCCAAAATTGTAATGAAAATACAAAAGAAAATTAAAATACAAAGTAGTTGCGAAACCGACATTTGAACTAGTTTATTGGCTTGAAACTTGTAACTTTTTTCTTCAATTTCGTAAGTTTTTCTTTTTGTGTAAAAACTTTCACCATGTACCGTTACAGATAAAGAACAATTACTGAGCAGTTAAAAAAATCGTAAATTTATAGCTAGTTTTGTATTTTATAAATAAATAAATAAATAAATAAATAAATAAATAAATAAATAAATAAATTTAACAACATCTGTATATACACCTATCCAGAAAAAGGCGGATGTTGGTTATCGTCCTTGATATGATGTCATTAAGGGCTGCTTTGTTTCAGCTGTTTGGTAGCGTATAGATAATATAGTGAAACCGTAAATGGGTTTTTAAATAAATGATAGTTTGAATATTTAAAATGGTCACATTTTACATATAATTGATACATTTGGACCTAGCATAAACTACACCGGGTTCTAAATTTTACCGTAGGCCAATCAGGAGACCAAAAAAAGAAAGACAAAAAAAAAAAGAAAAGAAAAACAACTATTGCCCCTGATTGTATCAGAAATCGCATAAAGACTGAGACAGTGATTTATAACAATGAATTCCGTCAATAGATAGATAAATAGATAAAATTTGCATAAGAAATGTAATATTGACAGGTCTAAAGGTCATTATTCTTCTTAGTATTTGTTTGTTACTTGTGCCAGTAAATATCTTTGATTATTTTATTTTTGTTGTTGTTGTTTTTGTGTTATTTTAGCGGTTTAATAAACATAAGGTTCTTGTCTTCTTAGCACGTGTTGTAGAATCCTCTCAAATATAAGAACTTACATAAGTTAAAAACAAGTTATAAAATTACTGAAATAATTGAAGAAAAGTGGAATTACATAAGTGTTCGTGAAAAGTCACGTGACGAAGAAGATCTGTTTTAAACATTTGGTAAAAAGTAGTTTGGACTATTTCTTTAAAATTATCACTTATGAATTAATTAATTAATTTGTTTATTCAAATACTTAATGTGACAGGTAAGTTTAACATATTCTTTCTTAGTTAATTTTATCAAATGGTATTTAATAAAATTTGTAACATACGATTTAGTTTACGACTTTCGGAAGATAACGTGTTTTTGTCGACACAGACACACACTAATCTGTTTTGCTTTCCATCATAGCCCATTGTCTGCTCTTTTGATTTAAAATGTGTTCCTTGTTTCTGACAAACTTCAATCTGTTTTAGCCTTGTACCACAGCCTATTCAGATGTAAAATGTCTTCCTTGTTTGTGACAAACTTCAATCTGTTTTAGCCTTGTACCACAGCCTATTCAGATGTAAAATGTCTTCCTTGTTTGTGACAAACTTCGATCTGTTTTAGCCTTGTACCACAGCCTATTCAGATGTAAAATGTCTTCCTTGTTTCTGACAAACTTTAATCTGTTTTAGCCTTGTACCACAGCCTATTCAGATGTAAAATGTCTTCCTTGTTTGTGACAAACTTCAATCTGTTTTAGCCTTGTACCACAGCCTATTCAGATGTAAAATGTCTTCCTTGTTTCTGACAAACTTCAATCTGTTTTAGCCTTGTACCACAGCCTATTCAGATGTAAAATGTCTTCCTTGTTTGTGACAAACTTCAATCTGTTTTAGCCTTGTACCACAGCCTATTCAGATGTAAAATGTCTTCCTTGTTTCTGACAAACTTCAATCTGTTTTAGCCTTGTACCACAGCCTATTCAGATGTAAAATGTCTTCCTTGTTTCGGCTTGAGGAGATTAACGTAGTTTATACGTCATCGTTTCCTGGAAGTTGGGTTTTTTAATGAGAGTTTGTTTAATGATACATCTGTTTAATTAACATGTTTTAAATATTCAATGAACGTGTCAGTTTGATTTCAGATGATACGCGGAAGTTATATCTTGTTCTTTAATAACTTAGGATTACATATGAACAAGGAAGAGTTTAAATTAATTTTTGTAGCATCGTTGTCTTTTAAATAGCAGTTTAGCTGAGTCTAAAAAAAATGAAATATTGGACGCTTTTAGAAAAACGAAAGAAAGAGACAAAAACGATAGTTTATTGACCTTACTGACATAAAACTAAATATATTTTTACTAATTTTACAATGAACGTTTCACCGATTCCGAAACACGTGGATACGCGGAAGCGGAAACGAAGTATTGCTTTAGCGCTCAAAAGTGAGCATGACAGATTGTTGTTCCTAATATTAATATCCATTTTCTGGATAAAGTTATTGGAAATTAAGAATAATTATAATAATAATTTGATGGACCAGAACACAACTATTGGTGTTACCTGGAAACCTTACCTGACCAGGTTTTAATAGGAGGTGTTTGTCATGTCAGTCAATTATTAGGGATCCTCAATTTATATATTTCATTTCACATTTGTCAACTTACCAGTCACAAGCCTTATCTGTTAAACAGAATTGTTATGGAAACAGTAAATATTATATAGATGTCGCAAAACCTTCTTTGCAGTCATTATAATTTACTGCTGTCAATGTAAAAAACTATTGCATTCAGACACAGTCTACAAAATGTATAGTGATGTAGCGCATTAAGTTTCTTAATATTGACTTTAAAGTTGATAAGCCTTTGTTTTTTGTACACAAACGTTATATACTTAATTGAAAAATGAGATTTCTTTAACCAGGAAATCTGGAGAACAAGTGATCTGGAAATAAATTAAAATGAAAGAAACTGTTTTCATGTCAGGTAATACGACATCTGAGGTAATACTTATCTTATTATTAAGCTGTCAACATTTGGTAAAAATAAAAAAACTACAAAAAACACATTCTTGGATCATGTATAAATTCATTATCAACACCTGTCATCATTTGTTTAACCTTATGTTGCTTGAATAAAGGAAATTACAGATATTTGTTAGTTTGTTTAGTTCAAATACATATTATCAAAATTGGGGAAACCCCTTTTTCCTTTCCTTTGATCGTGTGCAAACGTGAACTAATGGAAATGACAATCGTATGTTTTGTAGAGAGGACATTTATAAGATGTAATGGCATTGCTAAGTTTTTACATGGTCATTAAGTGGCAAGTAGATTATTTTTCGTGATTTGGTGACCAAATGGTCCTCATAAAGATGAAAGTTTCTTGTCGCCTAATTTTTGGAAAATTCTGTCGATATTTTTGAAAACAAATCTCGACTGTGAAGTAAACAAGAAGTTTATTATGTTTGTATTTTGTGTAAAATTTTGTAAACAAAATTGGCTTCCTTACATAAATGATCAGTTAATACGGTATTGTAGATCTTGTTCCCACTACGGGGACTTTCTACAACGAAGCAAGCTGTTATATCAAATTGTTGACACAAAAAGGCCAATCAAGGCACTTAAAAAATTTTTATGGCCGTCATAATATTATTGTTGATAAGTATGATGTTACTGTGTCCAAACATATACTGGATATGTTTCACTTCCTATATTTCCATGTTCCTATCACTCTTAAATTTGATTTTGCACGCGACGGGTGCAGCAAGCTAGAGGTGCTTACCCTTCAAGAGCACTCGGTCTCACTCCCTTGATAGGGTGTATAACTGAATTTTTCAGTTTTCTAAGTTTTTACTTTACTTTTTTTTTGGGGGGGGGGTGTTGATTTTGACATGGACTGATATGTTTGTGTTATGTTAGATGTGAAGATTTAATTTTTTCAGAATATAACATTACTGCCATTTACTGATTTTACATTATCATAAATCTGGTTTGTTTATATATTATCTTTTGATATTGCAATTATATTCTATCTCTCACTATTTTCTATAAATATCAATAAACAATTCTGGTCATGTGGTGACCTGATACAGACCAGATCGGGTCATAACGATTCCAGACCTAGCCAGTATGAGAGTTATTTCCCTTGGTCAACTCCAATGGCGACCGCGTTATAGTAAACACGTCATATTTATCACAAACACTTACGGCAAATACGAATACAATTAAAGATGCTTTAATACTAAAACAAAGGGTTTGATTTTTAGGAACAAGAGTATAGTTACTTCGTTAGAAGAAAAGCGATAGTAAGTAAAATTAATCATTATTTTATCGCAAAGAACGACGGTACACCAAGCCACGCCAACTGTATCATGTCACTGTGTACATGGATTCAATAGTTTTTAAATAAATAACACAAATACCTGTTAAAATTCTATGTGCCATATGTGCATATTTAAGAAATCCATTCCTCATCAGTGAAACTAGGAGCAAAAAGATTTGATGGATAAAAAACAGAGGTTAAAGAGTTAAAAGTAATGAATCGAGAGTTCCAAAAGTTTATGAATCCAAATCGATCTAAGGAATGCTTTAAAATATTCCTTATTGTGATCTGTAGGATACTAAGGATAGTACCATTACACAAGGTGTAAGCGATTTTATGAGGCATGGATAGTACCATTACACAAGGTGTAAGCGATTTGATAAGGCTTGGATAGTACCTTTACACAAGGTGTAAGCGATTTTATGAGGCTCGGATAGTACCATTACACAAGGTGTAAGCGATTTTATAAGGCTTGGATAGTACCATTACACAAGGTGTAAGCGATTTTATGAGGCTTGGATAGTACCATTACACAAGGTGTAAGCGATTTTATAAGGCTTGGATAGTACCATTACTCAAAGTGTAAGCGATTTTTTAAGGCTTGAATAGTACCATTACAGGTGTTAGCGATTTTAAAAGGTTTGGATTGTAACATTACACAAGGTGTAAGCGATTTTATAAGGCTTGGATAGTACCATTGCACACGGTGTAAGCGATTTTATGAGGCTTGGATAGTACCATTACACAAGGTGTAAGCGATTTTATGAGGCTTGGATAGTACCATTACACAAAGTGTAAGCGATTTTATAAGGCTTAGATAGTACAATTACACAAGGTGTAAGCGATTTTATAAGGCTTGGATAGTACCATTACACACGGTGTAAGCGATTTTATGAGGCTCGGATAGTACCATTACACAAGGTGTAAGCGATTTTATGAGGCTTAGATAGTACCATTACACAAAGTGTAAGCGATTTTGTAAGGCTTAGATAGTACCATTACACAAGGTGTAAGCGATTTTATAAGGTTTGGATAGTACCATTACACAAGGTGTAAGCCATTTTATAAGGCTTGGATAGTACCATTACACAAGGTATAAGCGATTTTATGAGGCTTGGATAGTACCATTACACAAGGTGTAAGCGATTTTATAAGGCTTGGATAGTACCATTACTCAAAGTGTAAGCGATTTTTTAAGGCTTGAATAGTACCATTACAGGTGTTAGCGATTTTAAAAGGTTTGGATTGTAACATTACACAAGGTGTAAGCGATTTTATAAGGCTTGGATAGTACCATTGCACACGGTGTAAGCGATTTTATGAGGCTTGGATAGTACCATTACACAAGGTGTAAGCGATTTTATGAGGCTTGGATAGTACCATTACACAAAGTGTAAGCGATTTTATAAGGCTTAGATAGTACAATTACACAAGGTGTAAGCGATTTTATAAGGCTTGGATAGTACCATTACACACGGTGTAAGCGATTTTATGAGGCTCGGATAGTACCATTACACAAGGTGTAAGCGATTTTATGAGGCTTAGATAGTACCATTACACAAAGTGTAAGCGATTTTATAAGGCTTAGATAGTACCATTACACAAGGTGTAAGCGATTTTATAAGGTTTGGATAGTACCATTACACAAGGTGTAAGCCATTTTATAAGGCTTGGATAGTACCATTACACAAGGTATAAGCGATTTTGTAAGGCTTGGATACTACCATTACACAAGGTGTAAGCGATTTTATAAGGCTTGGATAGTACCATTACACAAGGTGTAAGCGATTTTATAAGGCTTTGATAGTACCAATACACACGATGTAAGAGATTTTATAAGGCTTGGATAGTACCATTACACAAAGTGTAAGCGATATTATAAGGTTTGAATAGTACCATTACACAAGGTGTAAGCGATTTTATAAGGCTTGGATAGTACCATTACACAAAGTGTAAGCGATTTTATAAGGCTTGGATAGTACCATTACACACGGTGAAAGCGATTTTATAAGGCTTGGATAGTACCATTACACAAGGTGTAAGCGATTTTATGAGGCTTGGATAGTACCATTACACAGGGTGTAAGCGATTTTATTAGGCTTGAATAGTACCATTACACACGGTGTAAGCGATTTTATAAGGCTTGGATAGTACCATTACACAAGGTGTAAGCGATTTTATGAGGCTTGGATAGTACCATTACACAGGGTGTAAGCTATTTTATATAGCTTGGATAGTACCACAACACAAGGTGTAAGCGATTTTATAAGGCTTGGATAATACCAATACCCACGGTGTAAGCGATTTTATAAGGCTTGGATAGTACCATTACACACGGTGTAAGCGATTTTATAAGGCTTGGATAGTAACATTACACAAGGTGTAAGCGATTTTATAAGGCTTGGATAGTACCATTTCACAAGGTGTAAGCGAGTTTATAAGGCTTGTTCTGAATAAAATTGGAAAATAAAATGTGTAGGCATGGGTTGTTTGACAGAAAGTCTATATATGTTAGCAAATTCTCATCTAAAACTCCTCTGGTTCCATAAACAGAGAAATTTGCCACTATATATTCATTTATAGTAGTTTTTCAGCGTGATCGGTTGGACATAACCGTAGCACAGTGGATTGGTGACTTAAATAGTTTAAACAGGGTCAATAAAATCAAATCAGTATCTGTTCAATCGGACTTCGCCCATGTCAGATATGGGTTTAACTGACCAAGTATAAACCAGATTAGGTCACCAATCCACTGTCTAACTAAAAAAAGTCGTACACTGTATATAGTTCGTGTATAATGTACTTTAAGCTTAAAGAGTTGCTGATAATGGAACTACTTAACGAAACGTGGTACCTTATTGCGTCTGTACGAGACAATTCTTTCTATTGGCAATGAAATCACGTGTGACGATTTTCCGTAATAACGACGTTTTTCGAAAATTTTGGACGTCAACATTGTCCGTTTCTTTCTGCATAAACGTTAAGAGTTATTGATCACGTGAGGCAAACCTCAGTGCGACAAACTGCATTGTCTTACTAAATTATTACAGACATACTTTACTGTCTCGTTTTGAAAATAGTTGTAACAATGGTTATTGATACACTGAAACGGCTCGTTAGAAAAACTATTATAGATATGCTATACTGTTTCGTTGTAAGAAAATGTGTTGTACTGTTTCGTTGTACAACTGTTGTAGACAAAGATCTCTGTGTTGTTATAACAAGAGTTTAAGACTCCACTTATCCTGTTTCGTCATAACTATTGTCTTAGTGAAACTGCATAGAATTCCGCTTTCTTTTTATATCAGCGATTATAAAATAACTTATGATTTGTCTACTACAGAATAAAATCAGAAGCCATATAATAACAATGGTTGTTAAGAATATAATTTTCCTGATATAACGATGGTTATGAAGAAAAGCAATCAAACAATTTAACAATGGTTTTTCAGAATTGCACCTTCTAATAAAAACAATAGTTAACAGGGTTAGCATGTTCTTGTTTTTACAATGCTTTTAAAATTGCACTTTCTGTTATAACAAGAATATAGTATGTTATTCTTATGCTTGTTCATACGTGTACAAAGTAACATCTGACAGGACACTGGTTATGAAACTCATTACATATTTACAGCTATTTTGTCAGGTATACGTGCGTTTTATGGTTTCTTCATGTGTGGTCAAAAAGCATGAAAATACATGTGCGTAAAGGCTAAGAGTTACATATTTGATAACCAATAGCTATTGAATTCACATAATGTTACTGTTGTTTCATTTCATAAATTTTAGGAAATAATAGTCAAAAATTTATAATATGACAACTATTAATTTTTAAATATTTTTTAGAATAAAAAGAAATTCAAAAAATTATAATACATTATTTTGTAATATCTCATACGTTCAAAAATTGTCTATGACAAAGTAAGAACATTGTCATATACATGTAAGTAAGAACACTGTCATATACATGTAAGTAAGAACACTGTCATATACATGTACTTTGTCTTGAAATTTTATCATCAGTATATTTTAAAAACTACATGTATATTGTCATATATTTTATTGCGAGCGATAAAAATTTTGAAAATAATTATAATAAGATACATTTTAAATACGATATATCGTTATATCCCAGTTTTTAAATGCATTTTTAAAAAGTAAAAATACGCAACAATGTACTTATGCCACGTGTACGACATCTAACACAAAGTGGAAGCGATATTAGCGTAGACATTTTTGTCATTTATATCATCTGATCACGTTGCAATTTTGTTACTTATACTATCTGTCACGTGGTATTCTGGTGTCTGATTTTGATAATTAATATCGTCTAATTTGCAATAACATTTACTAAGTGTAACAGTACATTAGATGTTACAACAGTCAATACATAAATTTATGTGCAAATGTTATAGAAAAAAATATTATTCACTAAATCTTACGGGAATGATATTGTAAGGGAGAGAAAATTCTGTGAAAATTCAGTTGATGAAGCGGATGACATAACAGAATTCTAGGAGTCAAATCTGGTCAGTATCCGTGTAATGCGCGTGCGCCAACCGCCACTATTGCGCAGAGTTATCTGTCAGGAAAACAATTGCATGGTAACAATCTTAAAACTCATTTTTCATAAAAACATATCGGTAGGATAAACAAAGGAATAAAGGTACACCAATCAATACCATCACCAGTTTCATGTTCAGTTGATTTTAGTGTATTAATAGTCACGTGATATTTTGTTACTAACGTATACTCGTATATCCGGCGACCACGTGGTACTTATTGATAACATGACTCGCTATCAATCTAGTATAATCTGACGCCTCTTTTATTTTTTTTTAAACAGAATATAATTTTTTTGTCACCTTATTCTCGTAATTGTTGACATTTTCTTTATACACACTAAAAGACATGGCTCTATTGCAAAAATACCGACTTAATTTTTGTTTATTTTTTGTTTGGTTTACTTAGTTAATTTGTTTGGTGATGATTGCTTTGACTTTTTTCAAGTTTTGTTTCCTGCTTCAAATGATAATTATGATAATGATATGATATGATATGATGAAGATGATGATGATAATAATAATAATAATAATAATAATAATAATAAAATAATAATATTAATAGATTTGTATTGTTGCCAGTTATGTGTGTACTTAGCACTTCCTGTGTACTTTGATCCGACATTTTTTTCATAATGAAAACGTAAATTAAAATGGAATCAACGAGTGTCAATAATTCATTTGTATCTCTATCAATAATTAAATCACGAACCCAACAGCAACATATATCATGATCAGTGAATCAAGAATTTATGAAAAAATGACTTTGTTAAATATTAGGTTACTAGGTAACGAATTGTAAAAATTGTCTAGGTTGAAACTATTTTAGGAACATGATTTAATATGATAAATTCTGGTAATTAAATTTCAGAAATGAAATATTTCTTTAATTCTAGGTGATATTGACCTCAATTCTATTACACGTTTAATTTGTCTTGAACCAATTCTAGTAAAATGTAAGAAAATGAGCGATATCGTGCACATTAAGATTCTATTTAAATAGACAAATTCTCATACTAAATATTTTAATAAATTTCATTAAAACAGTCCTTTTTAAATAACTATATTTTTGTTTAAAAAAACTAAATCGTCATAATGGAATATAGAAGAACTAATGCCCTATCTGACTTGCACAGGCATGTTATGATCGCGTGTCTTATTCGGCCGGCATAGACGTTGAACTTATTCTGCCAGTATAACATCGAAATAACCTATATCGGCTAGCATAGACGTTGAATATTAACCCTTGTCTTATTCTGCTAGTATAGACGTCAAATTAAGCTTTATCTTATTCTGCCAACATAGACGTCGAATCCAGTGCCAAGGCCTTATCTGGCCAGTATAGACGTCGAGGTAACCTATGTCTTTTTTCGGCCAGTATACGCGTCAAATTAACCAATGTCATACCCGGTCTGTGCAAACGCCGAATTTACCCAACCCCTAAACGGCCATCTTGGATTGTTAAAATGACGTCCTTCCCGGCCATCATGGAGTAGAATAAATCTATATCCTACGTGGTCAGTATGACCTTTGAAATGACCCATGCCCTACTCACTCAGCATGGACATCGAATGAGTATATATATATATATATATATATATATATATATATATATATATATATATATATATCTGTATATATATATATATATACTAGTGTGTGTGTGTGTGTTCGTCCGGCATAGTCGTCCTGTTAGAAGGGTTTTTTTAAAAAGTGGTTTCTGTGGTTAAAATTTAAAATTTCAGGGGAGTTGATCTGTTTTTCTTTTGACATTTTATTATTATTATTTCTCATTAACTGTGCCTTCCTTTTTTTCAATACACTTGCCACATGGTAAACATTTAACGTTTTAGAAAATCTTTATCCTTTTATTATAAAAATGTTTATTGTGTAGATGTTTTAAATCCCAGTCGCTATTTGAGCTATTTGATAACGCTTACGTCATTGCCAACATAGATATATTAAACGTTAAACAAGTATCATTAACATCTACATTAACATCACAGTTCTTTAGATTTTGTCAGCAAAAGAAACAGTTTACATACCATTTAACATAACTGTATCGTTTCTACAATATTTTAAAGAGTATTTTCCCATAACGGATGTAGCTAGTTAGACAGGAGGTGCTTATCCTTCCGGAGCACCTGGCCTGGAAGTTCACGTGTATAACTAAATTTGCCAGTTTTCAAAGTTTTTTTTACTTTGTTTCTTTTTTCTTTTCTTTTTCTTTTTTTTTTTTTTTTTTTTTTTTTTTTTTTTTTTTTTTTTTTGGGGGGGGGGGGGTTGTGATTTGGGCATGGACTGGTATGTTTGTGTTTTATTTTTAATACAGCCTCAACATATGTAATTTTTAATATTTGCCTTCTTATCTACAGCTTTAATGAACTTATAAATTAATAAATCCATAAATCCATTAAAAATTAAAAAAACTAAGATAAACGACACACACGCACAAACATTATATATATATATATATTTATATATATATATATATATATATATATATATATATATATATATATATATATATATATATATATATATATATATATATATACATGTATATATAAGGGTTTTTCGAAGCTGTTTGATATTTTTTTATTGGTTTTAAACGCCTTCAACTTGAAGGAAATGATTTCTGTTAAACATGTGTAAAATGTACACGCTACTACATACGTGCACATTAACTAGAAGTTAAAATCACTGTAACTATTTTAGACAAAATTTATTTAGTTTTCGGCGTCGCAGTTCGAGTCCGGCCATAAAGCTTGAATAATTATTCTCTTTGAAGAAAAAATCCTCTAGGCCAGCGCTTGTTTTGTCGGGGCATTAACACATCATTTGTCGGTAGAAAGTACAAATGAGGCTGTCACTATAAATCTAATTGGTAAGAAGGACGGGTGAATCTTGACACCTTGGCGACGTCACCTTTTTTTACGATTACTACATCAGAAGTATTTTTGCTCCGTAGTAATGATTTGTTTTAACGGGTGATATGAAAATCATACACCTGATATAAAATCAAATTTAGGAACTTATACAAAAAATTACTAAAGGATATTATTTTTAACAAATTTAAAAAAAGGTATGTGAAAATCGTAATGTACATGTAATTATAATAGATCGCTAAATGCGTATTTCATTAATAAGAATTTTTTTTACTGTTCTCCATTAACATTGTCTGACACATGTGACTGATCTTATATATAAAGAATTTGACCTATGTATAAAAACGGAAAAAAAATTTTCGCGGAATATTTTAAAATGAATTTTAATATAATTGATATGATTAATGTCTGTATTTTAAATCATTTTCTTTTTGGTTTTTTTAGTAATTAGTAACTACGAAAATTAAAAAGTTCTTTAAAATCATAATCAACAGGATTTCAATAAATTTTTCACCTGAGAGAAGAAAGGAGTTGAGAAAGGTGAACTGCGTGTGCAAGTTCAATACGAAATTAATCAACGTTTGCAAATGGGGTTTAAGATAGGATCTAACAGCTTATGAATTGCCCCTTCAAAAGACCCTGCCAAATTTCGATCACGACACAAGCGAAAACAAACAAACAAAAATAAATAAATAAATAAAAAGAAAAATAATTTGAGAAACGTTCTTAAAAACAGAAATAATTTCATTTAGATTTAAGTATAGTTTCTTATGAAAACAATTATAGAGTCCCTGTCCCCGTAAAAAAGAATTGTTGGGAAGAATAAAACAGTTTGAAGGTATCCGGTTCCCTATGGCTTATCCAGTTTAAGACATGAGAAAAAACCATATAGAATTTATTTAAAAAATATAATGAAAATAAATCAAATTGTTAAATGAAATATCTGAATTACGGTATAAAAATAAATTCTTATATAAAAAAAAAACAAACAATAAATGTCAAATTATAAAAACAGGAGACCTATCATTCATATAGCTCTTCTTTGTTTTAATAGAAATATGTAACTCTACAAAACAATGACAGACGTCAAATCACAAAAATAATGTATAGACAAGTATCCTGTCAGATTTAATATATACGTGTGTCATCTAAATTTGGTAAATATAGAATATAATTGTTTACCTTTATACATTTCCTTATTATTTATATTAGTTATTTAAATTAATTTCATCATTTTAACACGGTTAATTAGTTTATAATTAATTAATGAACAAAACCAATCATGTGTTTATTTGAATTGAATTGTTTCATACTTTAACACCTCCTGACCGGTAGCCATAACTTTACACCGTTATCGATACCGTTGATATATGATGATGTATATATGTTTGTTTTAACCGTTTTCTGATTTCATGATCATCCATCTTCTCGTTGCCACAAGATTGTCAAAGTTCAAAGTGTTAAAACAAAACTTTTATTTCAATTTTCGTCTCCGGTTTGGTGTATTGTGTGTTTTATAGTTACAGCCAGCTGATCTAACGTCTGTCTTGATTTTATACCAGATTTGGAGCACACGCTTAGGTTGTCGTCTGGAAAGCACGAGGAGGTGACAAGATGGCGTACAATATGTTTCTCTGTTTGTTTATTATTTTATTGGATTTTTCATTAACACAAGGTAAGTTTTGTTTACTATACATTTACTTCTTTTCTTTTCTTTTTTTACTTTTCTTTCATTCACACGAATTTCCTTATTTTCCTACTTTCTACCTTTTTTTCTTTTTTAATTTTTTTACCGTTTTATTGAAATTGAATATGTGTTACATTACATTTGATTGACAGCAGATTGTTCAAATTTTTGACAGATTTTTTAAACAATTTGTTGTAATTAAAAGATGCAGATAAAAACACATTCAAATAACACTTTGACAGAAAAAATTCATTTTAAATATTGTCATTTTATTCACAAAATTACTTAAATTTGATAAGGAAAACTTACTAAAAATTGTTAAATATACGCATCGGTTGGCATAACCCTCTTCAAAAAGTAGTATTAATGTTCTTCCTGTTTAAATTACATTTACATTAGAAAAAGAAAAGTTTTGAAAAAAAAGCAACAGCTTTTAAGTTGTTTGTAAGAAGTTAAATTTTCTCAAGCATGGAACATCAATGTTTCTAAGTGAAATTAGATTTTGTTTGGCAATGAATATGAACAATCCGTCATGAACGAAGATTTAATTAGGTATTAACTAATCGTATAATATCACCTTCGACAAAAAAAAAAACTAAATAATGGCGACCTGGATGAACAAATCCAAAGAGTGGCATATTTTAATGGCGAGCTTGATGAATATTTCCAAAGAGTGACAATCATTTTGGATTATATATATGAAGCATTGTACAACCATAGTTTAATTATTGAAAGTCAAAGTAAATAGTTAGACCGTATACATGTAATTATATATTTACCCAAGAGCCCATTTTCACAGTATCGGCTCGGAAGAGCGGATGGTCGAAGGTTCGAAACTCTTTAGGAAGAGAACATAAGACTGTTTTATTTAGGCTTCCTCGTGTATAGCTCGATAAAAAGAAGTCAGAGTATCGGCTGGTTCATACGGTGTAGGATAATGTGACTGGGAGAATGGTTGTCTCCGACGTACGGACTCGATGAGCTTGCACAGAAACAAAAAGTCGCTGTGTGTGCGCGTCAGTGCAAGGTAGACTTTATACACACTCGCACATATATGAACGTGTTCTCAAAATAATCCTTAGAAAGTTTTACAACCAATCAATCAGTTTGAAAATAATTTAAAAAAAATAACTTTGTTAAGTTACCATGGTATTTCCTGACATTCTTAATGATTTATATTTGATATTAATTATTTAATGATTTTTCTCTTGTAGGCTTAATTTATGAACGAAACACGCTTTGATTTCACAAGCACATTTTATATCAAGAATTAGTTGTAATACTCTGGTAACAAGATAAATATAGGGCGATCAGATTATGCATATCTTCGCGCCTTTTGCAAACGCATATTTATTTCAATAGACATTTTATTACTTCTGATTTTTGCGTCAAGCCTTAGTAACATACAAACATGATGACAAATATGAGTCCCTCATTGGCGTATTTCAAAAAACGGATTAAATTAATACCTTACCGTACCGTCACCAACAATATACAACAACAACAATATATATATATATATATCAAATAGCCGCAATTATATTGATGATGTGTTAAGATATGATAACCACATATGCCTTTATTGTTCTTTTAGAGACTTATGTAGATATTGTTGTGTTTTGTGTTCCCACGTGTCACCATGGTTATAACATATGTCAATGTGTCAATATGTCCATAAACTAATCATATATTGACCTGACGATTTATTTCGAAACTGTCAGCAGAAAAAATATATATTCTATCATTCGCACAATATAAATTGCGCAACTGCTAGTTTCGACATTCTTCTAATTTTTCTAGATTTTCGGAATGAAACTTTAGGAATTTTATAAGATAATGTTGTCGGCTTTTTTTATCAAAAAAGTATTACTGTTTTTTATGTCATGCGTTATAATTATTGACTTGATTTATTAAAATATTCTTTCGCAATTATATCTTGATTTAATTTACATTTTTAAAAACTATAATTTTTTCGATTATTTTTTATTTCAATAAATAAAAAAAATATATTGAAACTAAAACATGACATATATATTTTGTTTAAAAATTTTTTTTTGACCCACTTATATTCCGTACCATATTTCCTGCGGACCGATATATATATATAAATATGTATATATATATATATATATATATATATATATATATATATATATATATATATATATATATATATATATATATTCCGTTTCAATTTTCAACATAGATTCCGTCTCAAATTTTTTGTTGATATGCAATTTCTTGTTGAGCGACACTTTTTTCTTGCTCGAAAACATATATTCCGTTTCTTTTTTCTATGTTGACAAACATATATTCTGTTTTATCTCTCTATGCTGACAGACATATATTTTGTTTCATATTTCTATGCTGATAGACATATTCCGTTTCATATTTCTATGCTGACAGACATATATTCCGTTTCATAATTTCTATGCTGACAGATATATATTCCGTTTCATATTTCTTTGCTGACAGATATATATTCCGTTTCATAATTCTATGCTGACAGGCATATACTAGTATTCCGTTTCACAATTCTATGCTGACAGACATATATTCCGTTTCATAATTTAGACATTCCATATTGTCCTTATATTGTAGCACAGATGTGGGGAGAGTTTCCATTATTTGAAAGAAATCCATTTTTCCGTTCAAGTGTTGTTTCACCAAGAATAATTTGGATGTCGCGTATGAATTTTTTCTAACGTAATAGACTCGGTTAGATATAACGTTGAATAGACCATTGTATATAGCCGTATAGTGCAATATAGAAAAAAATGTTATAAAATTAAATTTATTTTTTCTTACTTTCAATCTTCAAAATACATCTGTTTAGAATCTTTGTTAGATATTTAGATACCTGACATAAGAACGACCAGGAATTTCTTCGTTTCTGGCGATACTTTTGTATATTACAAAATTTAAAAAAAAATTTAAAAAAGCGTGATTATGATATTTGAAAAAAATAACACAAAACCAACCAATCAAATGGTCACATCATCTAATGATGAATAAATACTCCGTGCTCTGAGATTGTGAATAATCATAGATGATTGAAAATATTAATACGAAACAAACGTTATTCCGATTTCCGATTTACTGATTATGTGTATCGACATGGCGTTAAAAATTAGAATTGTTCTAACTGTACTGAGTTTACAATTTTGTGTTTCATAGCTGTATCAGGATCTTTATTTTCAGTCAAAATCGGAATGATGTCTTAGCCATCATTAGGTTATCTTGAAATAAAGTAAATGGTTACGTTTTCTCTAACGGTACTCAAAACACTAAAGAAGCCGTCAGTGTGATTCGCGTGTCACTTGATATGTTATCTTAGGAATGAATTTTGTTTTCATATTACGCGTATTATCATCCCATTTTTATGTTAATTTTGACAACGCTATAAAGTATAGCAGTGGGAACTATGTAGATTGTTAATTATGTTGAAAAATTCCTAAAAATATTCCTGGTCGTACTTATATAAGATAAAATACATGTAGCATGTTGTATTATTTTCCTATTTATGACTTTATAAGTAGAAAATACTTACATGATATGGACAGTCAAACCTGTTCGAAATCGCCTTCAGTTTCAACTTCTATAAAAAAAAAACTGACCATAAATTTTTCTCAGTTAATGGCAATTGGTTTTTCGGTGTCATTAAAACGCGAAATAGATTTTAAAATTCGACAATTGAGAAAGGATATTTGATGTTACATTTTGAAATAATTAGAAAATTTTTAAGCTTTTTTAATAATAAAAATTATAGTAAATAATTTTTAATTAAAAAAAATTAATTATAAGAAGTTGATATACATTTTCACCGTGACAGGTTGACTGGGTATATATAACCCTGTTTTTTACTCCATAGTGCTCGATATATGCTTTTTAGTTCTAGTATTCTAGCTTTAGTTATGATATATCTACACTTTCTTATTCTTATTCCCTTTTAAAAATTCAAAAATTAATAATTCTGAATTTAGTTTCGTTTTCTAATTCCCGTTTATTTTTTTATTTATCTTTTTAATTTATTTTTGTATCAGGAACTGTTCCTTAGGGATGAGTTCCATATATAAGATATTCCATAATATAAAAATATAAAAGCTCTTCTCCACAAGTTAAAGACTGATATGTGTTTCTTCTCTCTCTCTCTCTCTCTCTCTCTCTCTCTCTCTCTCTCTCTCTCTCTCTCTCTCTCTCGCTATATATATATATATATATATATATATATATATATATATATATATATATATATATATATATATATATATATATATATATATATAATCGTTTTTTCCGACCTTTGCCGCCGATGTAGTGTTACAAATTACTGGGCTTATAGGGGAATGTTTAATAATCAAAATATCCCTTGATGGCTTCACCGTCTGGTGCTTACCATCAAGCGGAGATAATTCACTGGTTCACCCAGTGCCAGGATATTCGACTGAGGGAGTGGTATACTTATCTGCGGCATATAGTCTCGGTGAGCTAGCACCTTAACAAAAAGTCAACTTGAGTGCTTGTTAATACAAGACTGACTATAATACGACATAAACAGATTTAATTTTAAATCACTCGTCGAGAACAGATGAAAAAATGCTGACGAGACATTAATCAATATTTATTACAACCGGGCTTATCTCGTGTAGACAAGGCCTGACTTATAGGCTTCTTGTTCCATTATATCCGTTCTAAAATTGGAGCACCTTTTTATTTTGTCGATTCCATATTGTCGAAGGAATAACTAAGTATATATAATTTGTTTTGGGGAGAGATGCTCTACGTGATTGTTAAACACTTCCGTGTTTGTGCATGCACAAAAACAACTGTAATATATAAGATGAAATTTAAATGATCTCTTTACGTGTTTAAATATTACGTGAGGAGATTTTACTAACCAGCATGATCATTTTACAAGGGACTGGCCTTGTTATCTACTAGTGTTACTACCAGTATAATTATATAGAAAGTAACAATTAAAAAAATAGTGTGTCTACTTTAGAGCATTTATATTGTCATGAACATTGTAATCGCCTAATAAAATCATAATTTTAATCAATCAATTCCTGTACAAATTTATGATGTTAAAAAATCGAAGTAATTTGCAGCTCGGCCTTTAACCAAGGCAAATAAATAAAAAAAAAACGAAAAGAAAGTGTTACACACTGAAGTCAAGATTATTTCTGTTATATCGAAGAATGTGTGACACGTCAGGTAGTAAAAAAAAAGAACCACGCTTAGAAATAAACAGACCTTCGACAAACGTTATCACACCAGGATCAAGGCCAAACAAAAAGAATAAGGGAACAAAGAACACTAAAATAAAACTGTGAACGAGCACGAGATATAATTTTACTCACGATGCCTGGTTACAGTACTTATGGCGAGCTTTAACTATACAACCAGTGTTAGGTTAAATTCACGTTTCAGAATAGGATATTTATTTTATTACACAAAATATCCAACCATCAACAAATCGGCAATTTAATTTTATTTTTGAAAGACTTCGGCCTAGGGTACGTTAGATACCTCGTGTGATCAACTTTATTAAACTCCGAGATTATTTGACAAGGTCTAGAAATCGAAATATTGAAATATTTCAATTGAGCACTTGAAACGATTTAACTGATACTACAGTTATTATATTAAAGGTTAATTCGAAAATATATTACTATTTCAAAAGGCGATTGACATGATTTAAATTTTTATTTTTGTAGCTCAATTTCGTCGTCCTCCGCCCCCAAGAATGGGTCCACCACGGTTTTTTAGGCCACCACCACAAATAAATGGAAGACCATTCGGCAGACCGACCAATTTCATGCCGTTTCCACAACGACCTATAAATCAACAGAATGGTTTCAATCCATTTAATGGTCAGTTTAATCCCGCAATGAATATGATCCAAAGATTTCCAAACGGGGCACCTAACGCTTTCGGTCAACCAGCGCCCGGATTGATACCACAAGGTAACACAAACGAAGCGCCACCTACTGTTGTAATGGGTACGTTAGATCCAAACAGGATTAACGGTATTTCCAATCGATTTGGACTTCCGACAGGGCGGGAATTAGTTTGGCAGATGTCTAGCCCGCCGTCAGAAAATGGAAATAATTTTGGTGGTGTATCAAATGTTTTACCAGGAGTCCAAACTGGAGTTCCGGGGATTCAGCCTGGGTTTAATGGATTAGGAAACTTTCAACAACCACAGAACGCTTTAAACAGAAATGTCGTTGTTCCAAATGGAATAAATGGAAATTCTATTGTGCCTCAGACAGGGTTTCCCCAAGGTCTACAAAATGTTGTGAGACCACCAGGTGCACAGATGCCTTTAGTGCAACAAGTACCACTGATTAATTCTCAACAACTTCCGGTTCAATTGGGAAATCAACAATTACAAAACCAGGTTGTTCAAAATCAACAATTACCAGCCGGGTCATCTCAATTTACAGGAACTGGTAATAATATTCAAAACGCTAGGAGAACTGCTGGACAGTTTGCAGCTCTACCAAATGTTCCTGTTTTAACACCGACCGGATCTTCTGGTTCCGCCACATCACAATCAATGTCAAATTTCGTCACAGCTAACAACAATCAGGCGCAAGTAACGGTTCCAATTTCACCTGCAATCCCCGGAATGGAAGGTGTACCAAGGGAGGCAATCCAGACAAATGGAACATTTGAATATGTAGAAGTTATCACAATTTCTGATGCAGATGGTAATGTATTTTACCAAGGTTTAAACAACACAGATGCAGATCATAGACGGATTGAAAACATTTTAACCGAAATTCAGCAAAATCAAACAGCGGAGGCCCATCGACTCGGTCGTGCTGGACTTGCAACACTTCCGGATTCAGGAATGGCTACCGGAAGTGCTCAGGCTATGGGAATCGATTCCAGCATCCCGTTTGGTTCAGGACAAGGAGGTAAGTAATATTTATACTATATATAAATAGTCCTTAAATGTTTTGACAGCTACTCTTGCTGTAACGAAGAAATATTAGTGATTGATTATAATATCTTTTGTATCCTAGCAATTATCAGCATTTTTGCTTTTGTTTTTAACATTTATAAGCTTCTATTTATTTATATGACCAGCGAAAACATTTCTTATAATAGCTTCTTGTTGTCTCAGTTACAGTATACTAAATCAGGCAAAATATTCAGTACAATTAAAAATAGTATAAAGTGAGATAGAAATTCGGTGGAAATTTGAATTTGTGTGTATATACACTAGATGTGTATATTGTTTATAATGTCATCCGACTATGAATGGCCTAAACAAACAGTCCAGTCTGTACATGATGCTTTACGTCACATCAGCTTTTTTACAGTTTGCAATTAAATATAATCAATTGGAATAGCGTGCTGTAATAATAGTTTTTTCCAATCATCTTGAGGCAGTTAGTTCTGGGACGGCAGAGAAGACCAGATCGTCTAAAGACAACCAAAGACAACCAAAATAACAAGCTAAAGGTCGTCTCGAGCTCTAGATCATAGTTCAATGGGGGGGGGGGGGGTAAACACACACCTTGTCTTGGTTTGAATTTTCACTTTTTATAATTTTTAAAATAGCAAAAATACTAGTATAGTATATAAGTTTTGATCTTTTCGTTTAAAGGAGATCAGTGACCGAGTATTCTATAGCACCAGTTATTATCCGATTTGTTAATGGGAATTTCGGTGTCTTTCTTCATCCCAAAACGGACTGCCTTTATACAAGTAAAAACAACCAACTTGACTAGACCGTAAAACAATATTACCTTACTCTGAATTAACCGCCTATATATAGCTGAGGCAACTAGAACCTTAAACATCATTACTCCACTATTTTTCGTTGAATTTTTTTATGTAATAGGATATATTTAAAAAAACCTACCATGTGAAATGACAAATGATCATTGTACTCAAGATTTATCAAATTTGAGTTTGTTGTTGATTATGTTCTTTCGTTGTTGTTGATTGTGTTCTTTCGTTGTTGTTGATTGTAATCTTTCGTTGTTGTTGATTGTGTTCTTTCGTTGTTGTTGATTGTGATCTTTCGTTGTTGTTGATTGTGATCTTTCGTTGTTGTTGATTTGTGTCGTTGTTGTTGATTGTGATCTTTCGTTGTTGTTGATTTGTGTCGTTGTTGATTGTGTTCTTCGTTGTTGTTGATTTTGTGTTCTTTCGTTGTTGTTGATTTTGTGTTCTTTTGTTGTTGTTGATTTTGTGATCTTTTGTTGTTGTTGATTTAATGTCGTTATTGTTGATTGTGTTCTTTCGTTGTTGTTGATTTTGTGTCGTTATTGTTGATTGTGTTCTTTCGTTGTTGTTGATTTTGTGTTCTTCGTTGTTGCTTATTGCAGTTGTTCTTTTGTTGTTAAATTAGTTCTTGTGATTATAGCCTATTACTAAAGTTACCTTTTTGTTGTTATTGTTGTTGTTGTTTTAAAACGATTGCTTATTACTTCTGTTTGTTACTTGCATCGTTGTCGCTGTATCTTTTTTTTTTTTGGTAATTGCGTTGTGTTTTAAATTTGTTATTATCGTTTTTATTTTGTGATAATTGCAATTTATTTTAAAAATGTTGTTAGCTGTTTTTTTTTTGTTGCGTAATTCTTTGTGTTGTTTTTGTATTCGGTATCATTGTATGTGTCTGTGTACCTTGAATTCAACTTAATAACAAAACATTTAACGTTAATTTAAGTACCTTTACGATTTATGAATGTTTATGCTTTAATGTTAAATGAATTCGACTTAATTGTATTTCTGAAACACAATGATAGTAATTAACAGTTACAGATATTTTTTGAATAAGATTAAAACCAATTTTAATCGATGAAAATCAAAGTACGCAATGCGCTTTAGATAAAGTGATATTTAAGAAAACAACACCACGAATCGGTGATCATTTTTTTAATGTAAACATGATCGTGTTAATGCGAGCATATACTTGTTTCTGTGTACGTAACATAATAGGCGGGAAATGATTATTCTAGACATAAAACATGTCGTATCCAAGTCACTGAATAATGCTATAGACGATACTATAAATGTTTGATAATGTTGACATCAATTAATTTTTACATCTTTTAAGAGAGAGATAGTAAAAACCCTTTTTAATCCTTACCTTAAGATAAGATTCTATAGTTAAAAATACAAAAAAGATAATTTCGCTTATTGCAAAACATGCTTAAGCATTGCCATTTTTACCTACATAGGTAACTCTGCAAATTCCACTGGAAATATAACTGTCCTGGATGAAAATAACAATATATTATACCAAGGACCAGAAATACCCGAGGCGCAATTACAGGCACATATAAAATCTGTTCTTGAGGCGCAAGAAAGGCAAAAACTAATGACTCAAGATCAAAGAAACTCAGGATCTCAAACGGCTATGACGTCATCGTCATCGTCATCATCTGCATCGGCGTCTGTTTCCGGAAGCGGAAGCTCATTGTCAGTGGATGCGAACGGATTTGCACCGATTTCGGGACCAGTAGGATTTAATCCAATTGCACCACCTTTTATGCCAAATAGTTTTGAACCAGCTAGAAACATTCCATCAAGATCACCGCCTCCAAATTTTAATCCTGCACAGGAGCGGTTTAATCAAAGAATGAACAATGCTAGGAGTATGAGTTCTAGGACTAGCGAAAACAATGTGAGATCAGGTTTACCGGATTTTCGTAGACCTGATCCAATGAGCAGTCGTAGAGACCAAATGATGGATAGTTCTCGTAATAGTATAGAAACAAGAAGTGACTTTAGAATAAATTCAGACAGAATGTCTTCTAATCCAGACAGGTCAGGGTCAAGGCCACAGGACAGACGTGGTAGAGTAGACGGTCAAGGTGAGTAAGGCTCAATTCTGTAATATCTAGCCACTTTTTTGTAACTTAAAAATATTGACAAAACCTTAATCGAAGATGTTTAAAAATAATTAAATGTCGGATCGATAATTTACCCTAGGAATGGTTATTCCACAAGATTTCCTTATTCCATGAACGTTTCCATAAAACGGATGAAATGACTTTTTTAATCCATGAAAAAACAGGAAAATCAGAGGACAAAGCCTGTCCCTACATTAACAATTCCTACCTTTACCCTCAGTTATCCCCTTTGGCGTTATTTTGTTTATCCTTCCAAATGGTTACCTCTTTCATCAGTTGTGGTCACGTCTTTTTTTATTTTATTTTCATTTTTTTCACGTTTTTTCATCCTTTTTGCATATATATCAGTAATTTTAAAAAAAATTGAAAAGAAAAAAAAAAAAATAAATAAATAAAGTCATATTTAATAAGCAATAATTTGAGGGAAATTCAAGGTTCAAGTTTTGTGTGTTACTTATATACATAAATTTATTTACAGTTCGTTCATGGTTTAGAAATTTTCTAAGAATAGATGCGAAGTAAGTCCACTGCTGCTCGCTGCGTATAAAAAAATATTGCTATTAGCTTCAAATGCACTGCTTAAACACGATTAGTTAGCTAACGCCTGTATCACGTGACTGCACTGATATATATGCATTGTAGAAATCACATAGTTCCTAGTTGTGATGTTAATGTTATATTTTTGTAACCAGGGAAATGACGTCATACTGAAATAAGATGTAACAATACAGTTACCTTTTATGCCTTTATTTCGTCATTACAAAATTGACATCTCGAAATTATATTAAAATATATACTTTACATCTAAGCAGTTTTTTTTTCAAGATTTTGAACTGAGCAAAATGCGATAGAATATCCCCAAAAGTAGCTTTCGACAATGACATCCTAGGCCGTTGATATGCCCAATGTGTGAATCTTTAAAATACTTGATAAACAAAATAGATAATTATATAAAGTATGTAATAACACAATTGTATTATTGAGAGCGCTATGTCTCTGAAATCACGACATACTTGGACACATATATAGACTTGAGTATACTGTGTCTCTTGAAATAGACAAATTGCGACATACTTAAAAACATATGGACTTAAGTACACTGTCATGTACCATTTTTGAATGTATTTTATGACTGTATTAAAAAATGGTATATGACAACACTGTTTTTACGGCATGAAGACACGTATGTGGACCTTAGTCTATTGTGTTTATGAAAAAAAGACAAATCATGACACACATGTAGACATATTTATAGATCTGAGTTTACTGTTCTCTGACAATACTGTAAATCGGAATTGTTTCGCATAAGTGAATTTCCGCGAGTACCGGTATTTAAAGATATTCGCGTACTTTTATTTTCGTGTCGTTGGATGATGGTCAGTGCAATTGCAAGTGAAATATATTAAAATAATTTTTTTCGAAAGTTTTAACATTGCGTCTTATCACTATCGCGAGTGTACGCCATAATTCAACAAACGCGAAAATAAAATGACGCGAATATCTTGAAATCACGATTCTCGCCAAAATTAAATATCCGCGAAAATTTCCAAATTTACAGTCATCAAGCTACAGTTTACTTATATATGCATATTTATATAGACTCGTATAAGAACTACAGTATTTATACACTTTCCAGACATAAACATTTGACATGTGGACGGTTTTTTGCACTTATCTAGATTTTAGAATTGTGTGTACATACTAGATCTTTTACACAGTGTTTAGTAGGTATAACGTATCGTCTCTCTCTCTCTCTGTGTGTGTGTGTGTGTTCATTTTCTGTAGAGAGTAAATACTGTGCATGCGTGATCATGTGTCTTTCACAGTAGCTTATTTTGTAGAAATTATATATATATATATATATATATATATATATATATATGTGTGTGTGTGTGTGTTTGTTTTTCTAATTTCCTAATTAATATACATAGCTGTAGACAAAACAAAATAATAACAAATATTGATTTTTGAGTCATCAAGATATGATTGTAAATCATGAGTCAAATAATTTTTACGTTCTAGAATATGAAGCGTTTGTTTAATTTTGGGAGTTGATCTTGTTTACCACCAAATAACATCACTATACAACAATGGGTTACATAATATATTATCTTGGTCTTACATAACATTACGTCATTAATGACAAGTGTACAGGATATATACACAACATAACTATAAATAAAAGGAGTTTTGTGTTTATTTTTGAGTGATGCATCATGGATATTTTATAGGAATAGGATAAAGTGATGATACATCATAATCAATAAATAAGTACGTTGACAAGGTGATGCATTAGTTCCCTTATTATTTATATTATTTATATAAACACCATTTCATTTTTGTAGTTGTAGTTTGTGTGTTGTGTCACTGGTATTTCAGTAGTTACATAGTTCTAATATTAACTTTAATTATCAGTTTCTTGATACACTTGTTATAGACATTTATATGGAAGAATTGTTTTCTATCGTTTTTCAATCAGTGAACTGTGCGTTGTAGAAGGGTCTTAATGTCCCAATGTATTTTACAAGGTTCTCAATTCAGTTTGTCAAAGTTTCTTGAAAAAAAACAAAAAACATTTTATACATTTTTAGGGAATATGTTCTCACTGCTTGTTGTTTGCATTGATAATTTTAGTTTAGATTGACACTTTTTAAGTTTAGATGGAAAAGATCGGTTAATGGGTGCTTTTCAAGTTATTAGGACATAGGTTCTTACCAGTTCAGATTGTAATGATAATTTTCAGTTTAGGTGGCTATTTTTCAGATAACATGATTGCTTTTCTTAAAATCGAAAACTTCTTTTTTCAGTTTCGAAAACTTGCATAGTCTTTTAGTTCACTATTTGTTGTCCTGTCTCGTCAAAAAACGCGAGATGCTGTAGAAAAGTGTTTAGTGTGTAAATATATATATATATGTAAAACTTCCTTTTTCATTTATGCAGATTCTAGCTAGTCATTTATTTGATGTTATGATCAATCTATTTATTAGATTTTCAGAATTTGTTGCTGTTTTTCATTTT